>PVLC010003495.1:0-96739 GCA_004027655.1 Graphiurus murinus | reverse complement strand
TGTTGCAGCTCCAAAAACCATACTTTGAGGAGCAAAACTCTGAACACTGGTCTTCAAAAGTGATCATGAAAAAATCCATTTGGGTCAAGGGAAGAAGAGCCTAGAATTTTCATTTATCCTATTTTCTTCACCAAAGATGCCATTTATGACCATTATTCTTTTACACTAGGAAGAATTTTTGTTTAAAAAAATTAAGCAATGGCATGCTATAGATGTAAGATGCATCTTAATTCCAGAGGTATTATAATGTGAAAAATGCATGTCTGTTATGGCTTAGATCTGGGGTGTCCCCCAGAAGCTCGTGTGTTGAAGCCGGGTCTCCGATGCAGCTGGGTTCAGAGGTGGGGCATCGTTGGAGGAGGGGTGTGGCCTTAAGAACTAGATCTGTCCCTGGCCACTTTCT
This sequence comes from Graphiurus murinus, assembly GCA_004027655.1. Lineage (NCBI taxonomy): Eukaryota > Metazoa > Chordata > Mammalia > Rodentia > Gliridae > Graphiurus > Graphiurus murinus. Next base: position 96,336 of record PVLC010003495.1, on the reverse strand, counting down.
CTCTCGCTCTCTGCTTCCTGGCTGCCATGAGCTGAGCAACTCTCCTATGCCCCACCCTGCCACCACAACGTGTCTGCCTTGGAGCCCGCCCACCATGGACTGAACTTCTGAAACCATGAGCCAAGTAAGCCTTTCCTCATCTCAGTTGTTCTTGTTGGATATTTTGGTCACACAGTGGCAGAAAGTTAATTAACATAATTTCTTTCAATCAACAAAATTCAGTATTTGCATTCTATAACTTAAAAATAAGAGAAGAAAATTATACTTTTCCAATAATTACTAAATATGGACTGGGACTGATGCCAGAGATCTTACTTGGTCCACCTGTTAGATGATTCTGAGCCATGTGTATGACCAGAGAGATGCAGAGGCAAAAGTGGGAGTCCCACACTTGGAAGGGTGAAGGGTAGTGCCTCACTTGTCAGTGAACTCTTTTTGTACTCCTATAACTTTTAGTTTTTAACTGTTAGAGATTGTGTAATCTATTTTGAAATAAACAGTCTTCATGAAATAGACAAATGGTTTATAAGGACCCCTGTGGTTTGAAGTTCACACTAATAATAATAAGCTGAATGAGCAATCAGAAAGAGATAGAACTGATGTTCCTGCATCTGCCACATTAGGCAGTAAAAACACGATGATCTAATTGGCTCTGACAAGACATTGGCCAAAAGAGAGGAAAGAAATCATCAGAAACACATTTTGAAATGTGAGTTTACATTTCCTTTTATTGGGGATGAATGTCACCCTAAAGACCTTGAGGCATGAGTTCATTAGGGTAGTACGTGGATGCAATTTGTAAGTAAATAAATGCATATACTTCAGAGCAGCAGGTCTGTGCACCATAGCTTCCCGGGACCCAGCCCCTGCTGATGGAGTGCCCCTGGCCTGAATGCCCTGGAGGCTCTCACACCAACGATTAAATGCTCCAGTCTGAAAGTATCACGTGTTTCCTTTGTTTACCACTCACAGGCTCAAACCAGCCTATGGGCCCAAACACTAGAGACCAGGAAGGGCCATCCTGGCACGCAGGACTAATAACCACGTGACTCCTGATGCCTACCGGGTCCTCTTCTTCACTAGTCACACAGTCTCCTGCCCATCAGGATCATGATCATTGTGAAATCCAGATGGCCCTGGGTGCTCCATGCCAGAGGAAGCCACCCAGATTAGCTTGTGGAGTCCCAGAAAAACCTGTCTGAGCTTGGGCAAGTGTTTGAAAATGAATATTTCCAACATTCAGAGAAATGGCAGCTTCTGAATGGATGAGAAAGCCAAACTATGAAGTAACCTTCAAGCACTTGAAGAACTGCAAGCTCTCCCACGTTAGCCCTGCTCTGTGCGACATCCCCTCTTGGCCTATGCTAAGGGGCTCTTTTCTCCCCTCCCTTCCCTCTGCAGTGGGCATCGAGAGTAAACAGAGCTGGCCATTACCGCACTGAAGAATGGATTTAATCAAGGGAGAGCATTGTGCCAAGGAGACTTGAAAGCAAGGCTCATTCAGGAAAAATAAATAAGTAAATAAATAAATCCAGAGCAGGTCATCTGTCTGAAGAGAGTCCAGAAGTACAGGGAATGTTTTCTGCCTACAACAGTTATATATACATCCCGATGTGTGTGTGTGTGTGTGTGTGTGTGTGTGTGTGTGTGTGTGTGTGTGTGTTGCTGGGGACTAAACCCAGGGGCATTCTACTTCCAAGCTATACTCCCAGCCCTGTTTATTTATTTAAAAAAAAATTGAAACAGTGTCTCGCTAAGTTGCTGAGGCTGGCCTCAAACCTGCAATTCTCCTGTCTCAGTCTCCCCAGTACTGGGATTATAGGTGTGTACCACCACACTGGCTCCAATTTTTTAAAAAGAGTATCAGGTGAGATGGGTGTGGTGGAACATGCTTGTAATTTTAGTACTTGGGAGGCTGAGATAGGAGAATCACAGTTTCAAAGTCAGCCCAGCAATTTAGTGAGACCCTGTTTCAAAATAAGAAATAATATAGGGCTGAGGGTGTTGCTCAGAAGTAGAATGCCCCGGGTTCAATTCCCAGTACCACAAAAACAAAATGAACAAAAAGAGAGCACCAGGCAGTATAGCAAGCACGGCGGGAGAAACACCTTCTTGGTGACTGCAGAGGAATGGGTCAGAGCTGAGTCTTACACGAAGCAAACTTCATTCACGTTTAATGCAGAATAAATGAGTGGCAAACAAAAGGCAGTGTTTAATTAGACTGTAATTATTCATCATGGTGGGCTCGCAGTGCCATGTCCTGTTTTCATTAGAGGAACATCATCTCCTCATTAGCGACTGGAGTTGTGTCCCAATTATGCCCGCCTGGGGCCCGGGAATGTTTGGAAGGTCCGTGGGGATCGATCCGTGGGGATCGGTGCCATGTGCCCTGGAAGGAGATGGCTGTGGGGCAAGGAGAGGCTACTCCCGATGCTGACTGTGAGGCTGCGGGTGACAGCTGAAAGGACAAGGAGTCTTTGATGTGAAGCACTACTCCAGGTTGAGAATGGGGCCAGTTTGGTCTATCACACTAGTATTGAAGCTGAGTTTCTTTTTTTTTTTTTTAAAGGAAAAAAAATTATTTTCTTTAATATGAAACTTGTTCAGGACTCAGAAGCCTTCCCTGAAAAGTCCTCCTGGAAGCCCCCAAGGCTGGGTGAAGTGCCTCATCTCTGTGCGTGCCATGTCTTTTTATATCTGTTGTGACGCTGTCATTATAATAATGTAATTATGTCAGGGTAATTGCTTACCTACTCTCTGTCCACCAGACCATGAGTTCCCTGAAACCCATGAAACAGTGTGGTGCTCAGAGCCATACCCCTGATGTGTGAGACACATAACACATATTTAGCAGCCAGGCGTGGTGGCGCACGCTTGTAATCCCAGCATTTGGGAGGCTGAGACCAGAGGATCCGGGTTCGAGGCCAGCCTCAGCTACCTAGTGAGGCGCTCCGCAACTTAGTGAGACCCTGTTTCAAAATAAAGAATAAAAAATATGGCTGGGGGTGTAGCTCGGAGGTAGAATGCCTCTGAGTTCAATCCCCAGTACCGCAAAAACAAACAAAAAACTCCACATATTTAGCACTTTTGATGGAGAGGATGGGTGGATGGCATGAATCTTCCCAAGCCCTCAATTGAAAACCCTTTGGAATGCCAAGGAGGACATAGTGTTGGGCTGTGTGGCTTTGTTAACAGCAGAAATTCTATTTTTTATACTTTTATTGGTGCATTATAATTATACATCATAGTGAGATTCAAAGTGATACATTCATGCATGAACACATCACTTCATGTATTTCCTCGTATTCCACCCCACTCCCCATTCCTCCCTCCTCACACATTTTAGTGAGATTGGTAGTGATACCTTCATATATGAATATAATCTTATTTGAGCTCTTCCCTTCCTCAAGCCTCATTACCCCTCCTCATCTCCTTCTCTTGGCCCCCTTTCACTATTCGACTGGTCTCTCTCATTTAACTGAAGTCCCTTTTTTTTTTTTTTTTTTTTTTTCCTATTTTCTCTCTAGCTTCCCCCTATGAGAGAAAACATACGACCTTTGATGTTCCAAGACTGGCTGACCTCACTTAGCATACTATTCTCTACTTCCACCCATTTTCCTAGCAGAGATTTTTAACCTGGAGCCTGGGCATCCTCTGGGAGGGGAGCATAGTTCACACATGGGCTTCTGACTGGAGCATATACATTTGATGAAATTAAATGCAATGTTTTATATGATGTTTGTCTTTCTGGAGAGGACACTCACAGCTTTTATCAGCTTTTGGAAAAGGATTCATGACCCTGACCCCTAAGCTTAAGAAACTTATGTGTTCATGTAACATTTGGCCCTCATTGAGAAGGGCTCATGGTCTTGCAGGGCTGGGGACACTGCATGCCAGACAGTTGCTTTCAAACCTCAGCCTCTGCAGATTATGCTACTCTGCTCAATGTTTCCTAAGGGACCAAAAGCCTGTCCAAATTTGATAGCAACATTGGAGTCTTCCGATTTGGGATTTTAGAAGAAAACCCTCTACACAAGAGACGTAGGAAACAGCAATCCCAAGGAGAAGCAATCAGGGATGTTGAAGCCAAGGCAGACAGGAAAGCGGCCTTGTGACATAAGAATTGTTGCAGGCAGGAGGCTCTGGAGGGTAGGGCTGTGATCAATATGTGGATGCTAGAGGGAATCAATTTCTGCTTTCACAGAAGAAGAACTCTTTTCCAGTTAAACTACTTAAAAGTGGAATAATCTGTCTTAGAGGGTAGTGAGTTCCTTGTCACTAGAGAAATCCAAGTGAAGGCTAAATGAACAAATATCAGGGATAAAATGGGAGTAATGATTCTCAGGTTCAGAGTTTTCACTTTCTGCTTCTCAAGTAATTCAGTTCACTTCAAAAGATATCTCACTTTTCTTAATTTGGTTCCTGTAAGAGATCCCCTCTCCCCATCCTCATGCCTAGTTTCTAAGCCTTTGTCTCCAGGTTGAAGTCAAGGGCTTGTACAGGCAAGCTGACTCTAAACAAACTTGATGAGATGCTGAGCAAAATCTCTCTGGATAATGCAGTGAAATACATTCTCCTAAAATATGAAATAGATAAGCAAAATAGCTTTTATTCTTTTTTGAACATCCTAGAAGGAACTGCTCTTGAAGATTGAGCTGTCAGAGTCAAAGGCTGGGAAATTAATGGAATGCAATTTTCTGCCATTTGTGATAAATTTCTGGCCTTTTTATGCATATGAGAGTCTTAGGCATGAGCAGAGGCAAAATCACTAAATAGGAGGTTATTTCGACAAGCTTCCTCCGCCCTTCCTCTATTGTCTTTTCCTGATCACAGCTTTTTTTGTTTTGTTTTGTACTGAGTAACAATAAAATAAAAAATGAGAACAAGTGAGAGAGAAAACCAATGATGCAGTTTTAATGTTCAGCCAACAGAGCAAGCAGAATTAAAATGTTCTTCGATCTCAGACAAAGGGAAAAGGATTTGGTTAAGGGCAAAAGGAAAAACAAAAAACCTGTAGCGCTTTATAGAAAACAAGTATTAGGATACTGTAACTTTTCTGAGCCATGCAAAGGGATTCATTTAGAATGTTATTTCCAGTGCTAATAATACATCCTTGAGTGCTGTCAACAATTCTCTTAGATCCTTTTTTTTTTTTTTTTTTTTTTTGGTTTCTTTTTGTTTGTGGTATAGAGAATTGAACCTAGGGGCATTCTACCTCCAAACTATACTCTCAGCCCTTTTTATTTTTATTTTATTTTTTGTGGCATTGGGGATTGAGCCCAGGGGCATTCTACCTCCAAGCTATACTCCCAGCCCTATTTTATTTTTTTATTTAGAAACAGAGTCTCGCTAGGTTGATGAGAGTCTCACTACTTGTTGAGACTGTTCTCAAACCTGCAATCCTTCTGTCTCAGCCCCCCCAAGTACTAGGATTACAAGCATGTACCACCACGCCCAGCTTATTTTTTATTTTAAAACAGGGAATTGCTAAGTTGCTGAGGGTCTCTCTAAATTGCTGAGGCTGTCCTCAAATCTGAGATGCTCCTGTCTCAGCCTCCAGAATATTGAGAACATGGGTGTGCACAAGAGTACTGGGCTCAGATCTTTCTCTGAGGCTTTGCTTTCTTTGCTCGGTATAGTTTCTCTTTCAGATTAGGAGCCCAGTGCCCTAATCTGGATGAATCCAGATTTTTCCTGTTCTTGCTTCCAGCAGACCAGGCTTTTGAGCTTGCCTTTGCACTTCCCTTTTCCTCTGCCTGGGACAACTTACCCAGCAAACAGCTCTTTCAGGCCCTTCCAAGGCCAGATGCCATCAATTACAGGCTTTGCCATTTTCCTCTTAACAGTTCTTATTGAGAGTATCTTGTGTATTTATTTATTTATTTACTTCCCTAACTGAAGTATAATCTCCATAAAATCAGGGTCATCCCTTGTCTGATCCATAGCTCCTGCCGAGCACCAGAGGCCACAGCCCACAGACCTGTTGCTGGACCTGGGGTTAGGGTCAGTACCCCCACTTCCCTTTGCCACTTTCAGGCTTTTTTTTTTCTCTGATGGGATTCTTCAACAGCTTTGAAGGACAGGCAATCAGGTTATACCACCCATTTTCCTCTCTTTTTGCAATTATCTACTGTCTTCCCAAACATCCCTAGTCCTGGATTCCATCACTATCTGGGCTAGTGTTTCTCTCTACTTCTCATGACACTTGGTGACTTCTGTAGCCACATAAACACCCCTGGCCTTTCAGTTCCTTGGGCTGTTCGCTGCCCTGACCCTGTCCTCCCCCTCTGACTTAGCCTCCGGCTCCCATTCATCCTTACCTGTGATGTCATGTTGGACATAATCAGGAGCTCCAAACCATCACACTATACCCCTCCCCATTCCCTTCTCCTGCTCATCTCTCTCTCTGCATCCCCCCCACCCCATACCCAGCATGGACTCCCTCGACCATCAGTGTAATCACTGCTGTGCATCATCATAATCAACTGTCTTGCCCCGTCTCATTCTTGGCATTCGCCTGGCAAAATCCCAGTCCTGATTAAATCCAACTCTGCCTGCTCCTCACCTGCAATCATGGCTGGGAAAAACACACACCCATATTGATTCATCTCATTTTAAATTCATGACCACAAGCCTCAAGTGAGCTCAGCGCTGCGGGCAGTGCTCCCACCTCACCTGGTTAATTCACTTTCCCGCCCCCCAGGAGCACGACTGCGTGCCTTCTCCTCTCTCCTCGGCGTCCCCTTACCTGTGATCCCCTCCTAAAGGCCTGGCATGTTATTTCACTGGGAAAATAGACATGTCTGCTATGTCCACTGACCTGTGTTCTTGCTGAATCCCTACAGTACACCTCCCTCCCTCCAGCTGCAAGGACTGAAGCGTCCAGAGCCTCCATCAAAGGCCAAACTCCATCTCTCCCCAGGCCTGGACGCCTCCCCTTCTCTCCTCAAAGTCACTGCTCCTGCACCAATTCCTCTTTCTTCTGCATCCTCTCCTTATCAGCATGCAAACACGCTGTGCTATCTCTCATCTTCCAAACAAAGTCATCCCTTGACCCCACAATCCTTTCCCGCTGCTGCCTCATTTCTCTGTGCCTCTTTAGAGCAAAACACTTTGGAAAACTTGACCGTACTTGCTCTCTGCACAACCTCACCTACTATTCTCTTGCATGCTCCCCAATCTTGTTTCCCTCCAGCTCCCAGGTGCAATCACTGTCCATGTCCCTAGCTATCAAATCTACAGCTCCCAGATCTCCTCTTGCTACTTTTGGCTTGGCTTATCCTTTTTTAAGCAATAATTTCACTTGGCTTTCAAGGCACCCCAGTATTCTGGTCTCCCACCTCACTGGCTGCTCCTTCCCAGTTTCCTCTGTGGATTCTTCTCTTCTCCCCAGTGTTTAAATAGTGCGGGCTGCAGGCCTCAGTTCCTGGATTCTCCCTCCTCTCTCCCTGTCAGTTTTTTCAGGTTGCTGTAATAAAACACCACTAACTGGTGGCTTATAAAGAACAAACATTCCCTTCTCACAGACTGGGAAGTCTGTAATCATGGCACCGACAGATTTGGTGTCTGGTGCGGACCCGTTCGTCACAGAAGGGGTTAGCCAGCTCCCGGGGCCTCTTTTATTAGGGCTTTAATTCTGCTCATGAGAGCAGAGCCCTTATGACCAAATCACTTCCAAAGGCCCTCCTAAGACCATCACCTTGGCATTTCAGGTTTCAGCATGTGTTTGGGGAAACACAAACATTCAGACCATGACACCTTGGGTGGGATTATTCATCCTCACAGCATTAAAGATCATCTCCCAGATGTTTCTCTCTAGCCCTGATCTCCCCTGTACTCCAAACTTGAATATTCAACTGCTTCCTCATATTGCTGTATGGCTGTCTAGTAGGGCTCTCAAGCTTGACACATGTAAATGGAATGCCTGATTTCCATATCACTCTCACCCCACCTTCACCCTTCCCAAATCTCTTTTGCAGGAGTTGCTGGCTCAGTAAATGGTCCCATAGTTCATCCAGTTTCTCACATCAAAACTCTGTGAGACACTGTTGACTTCTCCCTCTCACACATCCCACTGTAACCCACTGGCAGTCTTTCTAGTTCTACCTTGAAAATACAGACCAGCCCCAACTTATAATGGTTCCACTTACAATTTCTTGCCTCCGCAATGGTACTAAAGCAATACACACCCAGTAGAAACTGTGCTCCAGATTCTGGTTTTTCATCTTTTCCCAGCTTAGTGATATGCAGTGAGATGCTGTCTCATAATCCTGGGTGGCAGCAGTAAGCCACAGCTCCCGGAAGTCAACCGCATAACCACAAGGGAAACAACAGAGATGCTCCTTATATGCCATGTGGCTAAGCTTCGATGTTTGGTAAATTAGATGTATTAAATGAATTTTCAACTTATGATAACTTATTGGAACATAACCTGATTGTAAGTAGAGGAACATTTGTATATCCAAAACCCAAACCACATCTCACCACTTCCACCACTACCCCCACCCAGGCTCAAGCCACCATCTCTCCTGATGTCACCGCTCTGCCCTTGCTCCCCACACTGTATTCCCCACATGGCCAGAAATATCTTTTAAAATGTAAATCAGATCGTGGGCACCAAACCCTTCCACAGCACTTTCCATCACTCTTAGAAAAGAATAAAAATCTTTGGTCCTCGCTGAGGTCGACAAAGCTCTCTGTCTGCTCTGTTTGATAGAGCTTTCTGTAATGACAGAAATATCCTGTGTGTGTGCGCTGTCCAATATGGTAGCCACATGCAACCATTGGACACTTGGAATGTGGCTACTATGGCAACTGAGAAACTGAACTTTCATTTCAGTTGGACAACACAACCTACATCAACTCCCACTTTGCTACCCAGTCTTTTGACCTCCTTCTCTTCCTCAGCTCATTGGCCTTCTGATGCTCCTGGAACTATTTTTGTTTTTTGTTTTTTGGTACTGAAGATTGAACACAGGGGTATTCTATCTCTAAGCCACACCACCAGCCTTCATTTATTTAGATTTATTGATTTATTTATTTAGAATCAGGATCTCGCTAGATTGCTGAGAGTCTCACAGAGTTGCTGAGGCTGGTCTGGAACCTGCAATCCTCCTGTCTCAGCTTCCCAAGTACTGGGATTACAGGTGTGCACCACTATACCCGGCTTCTTTTAACATTTTTTCACATTCTTACCTCATGGCCAAAGCACTTGTTCTCTCTATCTGAATTTACTTCCCCTAGATGTTCAAATATCTCCCTCACTTTATTCTGGCTGAATGTCGTGTGTGTGTGTGTGTGTGTGTGTGTGTGTGTGTGTGTGTGTGTGTGTGACTAGGGATTGAACCATTGAACCCAGGGGCATTCTGCCTCTAGCTATACCCCCATCCCTTTTAATTAATTAATTTTTATTCTGAAACAGGGTCTCACTAAATTGCCTGTCTCAGCCTCCCAAGTGCTAGGATTATAGGTGTGTGCCACGACCCCTGGCTCAAATGTCATCTCTTCATAAAAATTTTTCTGAACAGAAAAATCTAGGCATTATCTATTGCTCCCCATCTTCTTTCTCTAGCTCAGTTTTCATCCTGGCATTTATTGCTACCTGACACCTGCTCATCACCTGCCTCCTCCATTAGTTTATGAGCTTCTCAAGGGCTGCGAGTCTGGTCTTGCTCGCTACTGTAACTCCTATGCTTTGTTGGTGATTTAGTCATTTATTGAATGTATTCATTAATGAAACAGGCTCTTGCCAAGGGTAAGCACCTATGTGAAGTGTTGGGGGAATATGAAAGAAACCCAAGACAGAGACAGCCGTCCAGAAGTTCAGGAGAGATAACTTTCTTTGACGCTGAGAATATGTGTGAGGTGAGAGGGCCTGTGTGAAGCTCACTGGTGAGTGTTTGGGTGGCAGGATAGGAGGGTCGAGCAGGTCTGCAAAGGTCAACATGGAGAACAAGAAATGAAGGAAAGGATGATTTCCCGAAGTCTCCTTGATTCGGACGCATCTGAGGGACATGGCTTAGTTGTATGAGTCCCCAGGCCAGGCAGAGACAGGACAGGAAGCTGCCTCACTCTCCTCACAGGAGGGCTCTGAGCACCAAAGCACAGCAGCCCCATGGCCCAGCCTGACCAAGACAAACGCCTCGGTGTCCCTCACTCCCCAGTGCCCACTCCGATGGCGCCCAGGCCTGCTCAGGGTGACACCTTACCGATCAAGTGATATTGGTTAACATTACACTCCCTTGTCGCATCCTCTGTGCACCCCATCCCATTTCATTTAAAATCGAGGAGCAGGGAGTCCTTTGGGCTTGGAATCTAAGCTCTTTTCAGCATCACCTGCAATAAAATGGATATTTGAGCTCTGATTTCTGTCTCCTTTTCTGCTTTAGAATCTGAAGATGTGACTCACTGACCCCTCCGAAACCTCAACACCTCCAGAATCAGTTCAAAATGTCTCCTTTCTGAAGCCTACCCCAGCTCCCGTGCACTCAGCGGCTCCTCCTCTGGTCGGCAGCTCTTCCAACACACTTGAGGAAGGGCTTGAGAGATGCTGGGTTATTGTGATACCAGACAGCAAGCTCCTCATGTGTCCAGCCTATTCCTTATCTGTCCTGTCAACTTTCAGCTCAGTACAGGCACCCAATAAGTATTCGGGAAGCCCATGAATGGAACAGAGGCCACGACTTCTGAGATAGGGCAACACAAAAACTCTGGCTGAGCTCCAAGCCCAGTTTTACAGTGATCGTGAGAGGTTTGTGCCAAAGGATGGCTATTAAGCCAAAGAGAAGCCGGGCATGGTGGCGCATGCTTGTAATCCCAGTACTTGGGAGGCTGAGACAGGGATCGCAGGTTCAAGACCAGCCTCAGCTACTTAGTGAGTCTCTTCACAACTTAATGAGACCCTATTTCAAAATAAAGATAAAAAAAATAGGACTGGGGATGTAGCTCAGAGGTAGAATGCCCCTGTGTTCAATCCCCAGTAACACACACACACACACACACACACACACACACACACACACACACACACACAAAAGGCAAAGGGCACTCAAGGCTCCAAGACACATCCCTAAGAATCCCAAGCTTCAAATGTTTTCTTTGGCCCAGGCCCTGTCTTGGGGAAATGTAAGTTTTTCCTTGTGTCCCCATCCCCAACCCTTCTCTAATGACTGGCTATGCTTGGCTGCTGTCTAGGTCATTCAGATGGGTCACAAACTTTAGATGGAAAAAGTCAAAAGCTATTACTAAAGCCCAACCAATATAGATTAAAATACAGCAACTAAGCCATGTGTGGTGGCACATACCTGTAATCCCAGTACTCGAGATGCTTAGGTAGGAGAGCTGAGTTCGAGGTCAGCCTGAGCAACTTAGTGAGAACCCCATTTCAAAATAAAAAAATAAAAGACCTGGGGATGTGGTTCAGTAGCACCCCTGGATTCGATCCCCAGTACTGCACATGCAAAAAAAAGTATTTTATAGTTAAAAGATACATACACACACACACACACACAGTTTACAAATTATAAATTGTGTGTGTGTGTGTGTGTGTGTGTGTGTGTATGTAGTACTGGGGATTGAACTCAGGAGTGCTCTACCACTGAGGTACACCCCAGCTCTTTTATTTTGAAACAATTCTCACTAAGCTGCTGAGGATCACACTAAGTAACTGAGGCTGGCCTTGAATTTGTGATCCTCCCAAATACTGGGATTACAGGTGTGTGTGCCACCATGCCTGGCTAAAAAGTCTTTTTTTTAGGTGGGGGAGGGGGAAACTGGGGATTGAACCCAGGAGCATTCTACCTCAGAGCTATTCCCCCCAGCCCTATTTTATTATTTATTTTGAAACAGTGTTCTTACTAACTTGCAGAGGACCTCACTGCAATTGAAGCTGAGACTGGGCTTGAACCTGCAATCCTCCTGTCTCAGCCTCCCAAATACTGGGATTATAAGTGTGTGCCACAATGCCCAGCTTAAAAAGTCACTTTATCAACTGGGTAATTTGAATATGTACTGGGTAATATTAGAGAATTATTATTTTGTTAGTTGTGTTAGGGACGATAAGTACTTATATATAGGCAAAGTCATATATATTTATCAGAAGGACATGCAGAATACTTCCACAGGTGAAATAATGTAATGTCTGGAATTTGCTTGAAATACTTTGGGAAAAAACAAGGCATTGGGGATAAGAGATGAAACAGATCAAGAGAATGTGGATAATTTTTGAAGCCAGGTGATAGGTATGTGGGATTTTATCTTATCCTATTTTTGTATATGTTTGAAAAAAATTTTATGAAACAAAAGTCAACCTCTTGGTCTCTACCCTCTTGAGGTTCCAACACCACCCCTCAGGCCCCAGAGGGTCACCCTTTTATTGAGTGTCCTGTGCTCTTGTACACTTCAGATCAATAAGAACCCATGGATCTATTAGCATGACAGCTATATTAATAACCCTCAGATATAACTTTTTAAAAACGAGCCAGCAATGATGTCAGTGAGCTCTAAAGAACACAAGGTAATTTTGCAAAGGTCAAAGGGATTAGGAGAACCTGAAGGAGGCCTGCCCGAGACTAGGGCATGACCTTCATCACAGTGAGAGGATCTTCCTGCTGCACAAATGGCCACGTGAACCCGGGTAGATGAAAGCAGAAGCTGTAGGCTCTGGGCTTTGCTGGCTGTGAGCAGAATGTGAGCCCCCTGGGGCCTGGCACCAGAGCCCAGACCACCCAGCAGTGGGAGCAATTAAGCGAGGAAAGGTCATCGATCCATAATTTATGTCCAAAGGACTCCATTTAATCATCAGCCGCCTCTTCCCTTACTAGTGTCCACCTCAACATGGAAGGAAAAGGGGCCGTCGGAAGGTCTCCAGGCCAGCAGTCACCTGTTCTCTTGGTGAGGTGGATCGCTCTCTGGAGCTGAGGGCCGTTTCTGTTGTCTGGGCATTACCGTTCCACAGGGTTTAAGGTGTTCAGTCATCATAGAGAACTTTAGCAAGGTCACTCAGCAAGCCATAGTCAAACCCAAATAATAATCACATAGCTGCAATTTATTGAGCGCTCCCTGCATGCTGGGCCCTTCTAGGAAATGATAACATTTAATTCTCCTGACATTTCTAAGAGGTGGTCATGTTATCCTCATTTTACAGCTGAGGAAACAGAAGTTTGGGAGGGTAATGTATACATTGAATAAATCACACAGCCAGGATTTAGATCTACTTCTGACCAACTCCAAGGCCCATACTCTTAACCAATCTGTGTCTTGCCATCTGAAATTGTCTTGGTCACCTAACTCTCTGGGTAATAGTTTATGGTCTTCTTGCAAGTTTTTATCAGAGAACTGATAAAACTGGGTGTGGCTTTCCCAGCTCCTCTGAAGACTGGCAGAGGCTAGAAGGAAGGGAAGCTTTCTGCCCTGCACCAAATCCCTGACCCTCGTTCAAGCTACAACCACACGACCCAGAGCTGACCCCCATGAAAGCATGCTCTGACCATTCATGGGACTCGTGGCAGCTGCCTGGGACCCAACTTGCTTTGTGTTGACCCTATCCCTAGCTGCCCCTGACATTCTGGATCTGCAGTTGGGACTCCGCTCCCCTCTGGTTCTGGGGAGCCTTGAGCTTTTGTTTCTCTGGTACAGCACAAGTGGTCACTCGGCGGCGGCTGCAGAGCTTGTGGCACATGTCAGGACCCTCATTCCTGCTATTCAGTTGATGAACTCTGAGAATCAGCTTCAACCCCCGCCCTTCTGGCTCAACCTCACTGGGTTGGAACCAGGCAAGGTACCTGTGGCCTGATACCTGCTCTTTCTGGTAGGAGTGAGATGACTCTCAGATATCCAAAAATTATTGATAGGATCTGTAATTTCTTCCTTAAGAGTTCTCCAGGTTCTTCTTCTTTTTTTAAATACGTTTACTGATGCCTTGTACTTATATATCACAGTGAGATTCAAGTTGATGCATTCATATCACTTGATGTATTTCCTTCCGCATCCCATCCTGTGCCCCCTCCTATCTCCAGGTACATGTTAGTGAGACTTTTCTATTGCCCAAGTTTTGTCTTCCCTCAGGTGAGAGCACTAGGAAATGGAGTGGTCCCCTTGGAGCAGAACATAGAGGGAGCTGCAGGAACTAACAACGGGAAGAGAATTCCAGTCAGGCAGCAGCTGCCCACAGCGTTCTGGAGGCGCCTGGTGCAGGGCCATGGAGGTCAGAGCGGTGATGGGACCTCCCGGGTGCAGGGGTCTCCCCAGTCCAGGCGGCTGGGATCTACTGGAAGAGCTCAAGGTCTCACCATGTGGCCAGGCTTTAGCAATCCCAGACTGAGGAAGACATGCTGGTCCCCGCTCAGTGCTCAGCTGGCCTTCCCTTTTGCATTTAGACACTCGGTGGCTCTCCCTTCTCCCTTTGCCTTTTATCTGAAGATACTTGGTAGCCAGGTATAATGGTGCACGCTTGTAATCCCAGTACTTGGGAGGCTGAGGCCAGAGGATCTGGGTTTGCGGCCAGCCTCAGCGACTTCGTGAGGCTCTCTGCAACTTAGTGAGATCCTGTTTCCAAAATAAAGAATAAAAAATAGGGCTGGGAGTATAGCTTGGAGGTAGAATGTCCCTGGGTTCCATCCCCAGTACTGAAAAATAAAATAAAAATAAAGATACTTGGTAGCTCTCCCTTCTTCCTTGGCAAGGAGGAACTGACCAAACTCAAAAAAAGCTCCACTCTCTCCAAACTTTGAAACTCCCATCTCAGCTAATCTACCCAATTAAGACTTGTTGAGCATCTGCTGGGTGGCAGGTCTATACGAGGGCTGTTATACCAAAGGGAGCAGAACAGAGACAGCTTGCCCTCACTTGGCCTGTGCTCTTGGCTCTGTCTGGTCCAGCAGTCATTAAATTAGTAATTATCATGAAGCCTGAGGACAGTTAAGCAGCAGGAAAACGGGGCTTTCTAGGAAACCAAATCTCTCCTCCCAAAGAAGATACCAGAAGAGGAGACATGTTTGTGCCTCTGGCCTGGCCCGTGGGAAACCAAGAGGATATCAGGGTTGACGGGGCCTCCTAGGAGGTGCTTTTTGGCCAAGAAACTGTCCCAGACAGGTTTTCAGGAGCTAAGGGAAGGGTTACCCCAGTTCTGCTCTCCAGCTCGGAGGCACCATGAAGGCACCAGGAGCCCCCCAGGACAGCATCAACTCACCAGCTCAGCGGACAATAAGAACACATCCAGAGAAGGCAGCTGGCTTTCCTTCACTGAGTGGTTTGGCTATAACAGTTCAATCCAATGAATAATGAAAGGCCCCCGCCATGCCCGCCCCACCCCCAGGTGAGCACAGCTATGGAGAAAACAATTGGTTCTGGGCAATTTTCATGCACAAGAATCATAAAGTATGGGATAGGAGAGAAGGCAGGCCGGCCGGCCCACGTCCTGCTGGTTCTGGAGGTGGGTGCTCTCTGGGGCTTCCCCAGCTCTGGAGCTGTGTCAGGGTGGCCCTCCCCCACCGTGTCCTTGCATCTGGGCCCCTTGGGTCACTCCTGCCCCTGTGACCTCCTGGAGCCAGAAGCTTGACCATTTCCTCCTCCTTCCTTGTCCTCCTCCTTTCCCTCCTGTCTGTGGGCTTCTTCCCCAGGAGGGGCCCCATCAGCTGCTGGGGATCCCTCATCGGGTTAGTGGGCCACCCCACAGGCCACCCTGAAGAAGCCTGCTCGGAAGCAGAGGCCTCCTGGGCTCAGGGCCCCCTCCATGGTTTTCCTAACAGATTTTAAATTTGTCCCTCTCCATTTTACAAAGGCTGCTGTGGTTTCCAGAAAGCTCAGTAGCCACCCAGGGGAAGAGGTGTCAAGGAATCCGTCAGGTGCTTTTGGGAGTGTGGCTGAGAGCCCATGTAGGGGGTGTGTCTGATTGTGGCCTATGCATGTGTGTCTATGTGTGTGTATGTGTGAGTGTGTGTGTGTGTGTATGTGTGTGTATGTGAAATAATTACTCAGAGTGTGTGTGTTGGGGGGTGGATATTTATTCAGAATGAAACAAACTACATTCCCATCAAACTTTGCTATAGTTCCTACCAGCAGCCTAAACAAACACAGCACCTCCCTCCCACAGCTCTGCTCCCTGGCCAGGCAGGCCCTAGAGCTCCTCAAATCCCCTCTCAGCAGGCACTAACCAGGGTCTCTGGGGTGGCAGATCCTGCTACATCCCTTGAAAGGCAAGTCCTCTCCACAGGCCACTGGCTTTTTCTCTTTTAAACATTATTGATGTCCATGTCCAAGGATGAACTCTCCCTCTTCTTCCTCCACACCTCTTTGTGTTCTGCCAGGCCCCCAGCTCCATGGGTGCTTTGTTAATTTAGGAGGATTGAGAATTAAAATCCAGTTTCTGAGGGCTCATCTTGAGCCCTGGCTAGCCCCACAGCCGGGGGCTAGGAAGGAGGGAGTTGAGGAAGTATGTGTATTTGGGAGGCTGAGACAGAAGGATGTCTCCGGCTTCGATTGCAGGTTTGAGGCCAGCCTCAGCAACTTAGCAAGACCCTGTTTCAAAATAAAATAGGGCTGGGGGCTCAGAGGTAGAATGACCCCTGGGTTCAATACTCAATATCAAAAAAAAAAAAAAGAAAGAAAAGAAAAGAACAGAACAGAACACAGAGAAATATAAGGGGGAGGGAGGGAAGGAGTGGGAAGGAACTTTGCATTCCTCATTAGCAGCACTAATTGCGCAGTAATGACTTTGTGTTATTATCAGAAATTTATCCTGGCAAACAGTCAGCTGCCTCGGCAGACACACGCTTGCTTCACAGCAATGGCTTGACACTTGAGGAAAATGAGCGATTCCTTCTCAGAAAGACACTCCCCAGGACCCAAACGCTGGTGTTTGCAGAGGAGTTGGAACTGGGGCTTCCCAGCATCTGATGGGCTCATGGACTTGTGGACTCCAGGGCAGGGACTGGGTTCCCATCTGCCTTGCCTTTGGACCTGTGCTCTGGATAAAAACTCAGCTGAGTGAGATTGAGTGTCAGAGCAGCAGGGTGGGGATGCCTGAGGGCCAAGGGTCTCTCTCCCTCCTGTCCTTCATCTCTGTCCCAGGCAAGAACCTCTGCCTTCTCCTCTGCATGGAACGTATTTATGGTTTGCTGGAAACTGGTGTCACAGGTTGCTCTGGCAGCCTTGAATACATTCCCCGATTGCTTCCAGTTCAAGTCTTACCTGACGAAGCAAAACAAATCCCCAGATGCTTGAAGCTCTACTCTTCCAAGAAGCCTTCCTTGATTTGGCCCATGTACCTCTGCTCCACTGCCTCCTGCATGCACATACTCACTTTGCGCTATATAACAGCTATGCATTCATTTCTCTCCAAAGCAACAGGCATTTGCTGAACATGGACTAAATATAAGGCACTGAGGGTCTAAAGATAAAGGAGAGACAGACACCAGCTCAAGAGCTCACAGGCCAGGAACAGTCAACAGCACAGTTTGTTATACTCCATGACAAAGCAAAGTGTTGACAAGAATAAGAATGGGGACGATCTGAGCCAACTCTAAAAGTCAGGGAAGGGGCTGTTCTTAATGCTTAGTGAATATCAACTCATTTAAGCCTCTCAGTAAACTGCGGAGAGAGTGACAACTTCCATCATCTCTATTTTATTTTAGGGATTAAACCCAGGGGCATTTTGGGCTACTCCTCCAGCCCTTTTTATTTTTATTTTTTTTATTTTGAGAGGGGGTCTTGCTGAACTGCTGAAGATCTCACTGAACTGCTAAGGCTGGCCTTGAACCTGTGATCCTTCTGTCTCAGTCTCCCAAGTACTGGGATTATAGACATGTGCCACCACACCTGGCTCATCTCTATTTTATAAACAACAACAACAAAAACCAGATGCACATAGAGGCTAGTAACTTGCCAATGCTGCACAGCTCTGATGTCATTCATTCATTTAGATTGTAGGTCTAAAATCTGAACCCAGGCACCCTGACTTCACAGTCTATGCTATTTACCTCCATACCCCACTACACTTCTAGGAGACACCTGGGTGCTGAGGAAAAGAGGAAAGGTGCTCAGGGCAGAGGGACAAGTAGTTGCAAAGTTCCAGGATCTAGAGTAGTTACAAGTGAAAGAGAAGAGAACAAACTGGGCAGAAACATGGAAGGTGGGGAGAGACAGGGATCCTCACTGTGACCACACAGGCTGCCTACAGGGGACACCAGGAGGGTCTGGGGTGGGGGGAGGCTGTGCAGCTGGATGGAGGCCAGGTCTGGAAGGCCTTTGCATGCCACAAAGGAGAATTTCATCTCATCAGGCAACTGCCAAGGTCCTGGAGAGGAATTCCGAGCACCTGGACTCAGGCTGTAACAATGGATGCAATGATAGGAGGGGCACAAAACATTCAGGAGATTTAAAAAAGAGGATCCAGTGATTCACTGAACACAGTTGGGCAGGTAAGAGGGGAGCTTCATGGAGGGCTCTGAGGTTTTCAGTGTAAGGAACTAGTTTGGTTTAGTTATGTCTTTTAAGGAGGAAGAACAGGTTTGCAAAATGTATAAAGTTATGTCTTCGACATGTTCAACTCAGGAGGCCGGAACAGAAATTTAGAAATGCACATATCAGTCGGGTATGGGGGCACACACCTGTAATCCCAGTACTTGGGAGTCTGAGACTGGAGGATGGTAGGTTCAAGGCCAGCCTCAGCAACCTAGTGAGACCTTCAGCAACTTGGCAAGAACCTGTTTCAAAAGAAAAAATAAAAAGGTTGGAGTGTATCTTGGAGGTAAAACACCCCTTACTTCAATCCCTAGAACAAGAAAAAGAAATAAAGAAAGAAAAAGAAGCAAAGGAGAAATGCACACAAAGAAGGAAGAAGAGAGGGATGGGGCAGAAGAGAAGGAAGATGCAGAATGGGAAATCCTTTCCAGGGAGGTTCTGGAGTAAGGCTGCCTGGGTCCCAGTTCAGTTTTGTCACTTGGTGCCTGTAAACTTTGGATAGTAATAGGGTCACTGGGAGGATTGCATGGTTTAATCTATATTAACCTAGCAAAGAGCTTGGGAAGAGTAAGTACCCAGTCAATGTTTACTGCTACTATTATTAATATTAGTACTATCCAGTATTTGAAGCCGTAGTAGTGGGTGAGACCACTCAGAGAGAGTGTGCAGAGACACAAGAAATAAGGGACAAGAGCTAAACCCAGGAGGAAGGGAGGGCTGGAGGAGAAAGAGGAGAGCGGAGAACTCAGAAAGAGGGAAATCCAGAGAGAACACAGAGAATTATTCCACAGTCAGTGTGGACATGAGTAGCTATGAAACAAAGAGGTCAAAGAACTCATTTGAAATAAATTTCACACGTGGCCCCTCTCTCCACGATTCTGTGTGCTCCCTCATGACAGAACCCCCGTGCTCAGGGCCCTGCAAGCTACAGAGGCCAATATGTACAGAAAACAGCACAGGGATGTGTCCCAGGTGCCCACCATGGTCTGGGTCTTAGAATGACCTCAATCAATGCTGAATGAATGAACAAGTGAATAAATGGCGCAAAAAGACAGACTGAGTTCTGGTTCTGCTGCTTGTTAGCTGTGAATCCCCAGCCAGTTATTTTTAGCCTCTCTGGGGGTCTCACCAGTGACATGAGAGTAATAATAACCCCCTCTGAGGGTTGTTGTATGAAATGAGATAATATATGTGAGATTGTTGTGTAAACTGTTCAACATTTTACAAATGTACAAATGGGACTACTAGTAAAGGTCAGGGGCTGACTCACTCCCAGTTACTGTGCCTCTAGCAAATGACAGAAATGCAGAAAAGGCCTGGGAGCTGGAATGCAAGAGGATGCTTGTTCTATTGAATGCGTGGAAGCTAGAATGTGGTGAACAGATTCATCCTCTCCAGGGGCTCCAGCCCCTCAGTTCCACAGGGGACTTTTGGCCCCTGATCCAAAGCATGCCCTGTGAATTCTTCCCACCTGAATTTTCTTGGAATCAAGGATTAAGACCTTCTAATTTTGGCAGGGCCTTTTTGGAATTGTCACTTTAATTAGTTTTGGCATTTTATCTGGTTCTCTTTCATTAGTGGAACAGCCGGAGTCCAGAGATTGCAAACTCTCCAGGCTCCTTGGCAAAAATTCCAGTCATTGGGGTCCTGGTTATCCAAGAATCGTTGCTTGGCCCTTTCCTGGAAGCTGGGCTCTGATCACCGGATACAACTAGGTGTAATAAGGACTTCCACCTGCCTTCTGAGGAGTCCTAACTCCGTAAAAAGTGAAGCAACTAAGCAAGTCCCAAACTGTAAGGCTGTCTGTCTGTCTGTCTCTAGCCCTGTTTTTGTTGTTGTTGTTGTTGTTGTTGTTGTTGTTGTTTGTTTGTTTGTTTTGTTTTTATCAATGACACTAACTTTCCTTTAGACTAGCAACTGGGTCCAAGAGGCAATTGGCCTGGCTAACTTCAGAGAGCCAAAAGCTTTGCAAAGAGGCACAGGAATAAATCTTTCTTTCACTGCTCTATAATTTATTCAAGTATATCTTTATTCTTATGCAGCTGATTTAAAAATATTAGAACATTTTTTTAAAGAAAAGATGAATTTTGAGCCAGGTATGGTGATGCATATCTGTAATCCTAGCACTTAGGAGGCAGAGACAGAAGGATTGCAGTTTCATGGTCAGTCTCAGCAATTTAGTGAGGCCCTTAACAACTTAGCAAGACCCTATTTCAAAATAAAAATAAAATAGGGCTGGGGGTGTAGCTCAGAGGTAGAATGCCCCTGGGTTCAATCCCCAGGAACACACATATATACATACAGATGATTCTTGCCCCCCCAACATGGTGAAGAAGGAAGGTCAGTGATCTGTGGTCAGAAGGCCAGAATTCCAGTTCTCTGCCATTTCCTAGTTTATATAGCCAGGTCCAGTCATTCAATTTCCTCGCCTACCAGAGGGATTATTAGCATCCACAAACTCTACTCCTCATGGTTGTTATGAGAAACAACTGAGATAGATTCCTTCTTGGCAATCTTCAGGGATTTGCCCCATGGAGAACAGGTTAACCTTCTGGACAGCATGCCTGCAGGATGTCCCTCTCTGATCTGAGAAAAGATGCACCCCAGTAAGCAGAGGATGAGGGAGGTGAAGAGGGGAGATGAAGAGCCCTCAAGGTTGGGTCAGAGCCCCCAGTGGCTCCCATCCAATTGGTGAAGCAGCGGGCTCACTCGAGCCTATTTCCCTGTGTCTCTCCCTGCACCGTCAGACACTCAGCTATGAGCGTCAGACTGCTCCTTTACATCTCTGCTGGGGACTTGCCAGGGAGGAGGGAATAGGAAGAGGGCTCCCTATTTAGAAATTGCATTGAGATAGAAAGACAATCTGACACATCGGCTCATGTCAAAGGAGCTCACTCTTCCCGCCTACAGCATTAGCAATTTCCTTCCAAGGTTCAATTTTTAAAAATTATCTGATCTTAATTTATTTTATTTGTAGCATAACTCAATAAGACATTGCTGCTCAGAGCAGGGTGGGTGCCTGCCAAAGGGCAGAGATTTGGGGGGTGGGCAGGGCTGTGCACTTTGGGTATCTGTGGTGAAAAGGGTACAGGAGTGGGAGACTTTTGATTTCTGCTTCAAACCTCCTCTGCCTCCCACCCTACTTTCAGGACCCCTACCTGTTTCAGAGGAGTCTGGCTCGAGGGCCCTGGACCAGAATATTCCAGCTGTAGCTGCATAAGATGAGATCAATGGGGGAGGGGCAGCCAGAAGTTAGTTGAACATCTGTAAAAACACCCCTGTCAAAGTGTTGCTGCTGGAAGCAGCCTCAAAGAGCTCCTGATCTAACTTCAGATAAGGACATGGCCCAAGGGAGGGTATGGCCATGGCTCGCTTGGTTCACTTATCATGGAACCGAGGGCTCTTGGTGCCTATCTAATGCCCTTGTTTGCCACTATGCCATACTGTCTTTGTTCTTCTTTCTCTCCCCCTCCCAAACCCAAACCCCAAATGGGCTTTCTCTAGAGACAAGGTTGAGAGGCAAGAATTCTACTTCTTTCTGTCCTCTTCCTTCTCTGTGTTTGGGTGGGAATCTTGTCTCTTCATATAGGAAGAAACATAGATGTGTTTGGGGCTTAGGCTTGTGGGGGAAGGGGGTTTTGGAGAGGAAAAGTTCCCATTTTTAATGAGGATTTTTTTGTGTGTGACTGGTTATGTGACAATGGTAATGGTATCAGCAAGTGATGGGCTTTGTTGTGTGTGTGTGGGGGGGGTGGAGGGATGAAGAGAACAACTAGGGTAAGGCTTCGTCTTACATTAAGTAAGAAAAAATATTTTCATATTTCTTTCTGAATATGTGTCTCTCTGTGTGTCCATCTGTCTCCACTTCTCTATTCTGTGTATCTTTTACTAATGTCTCTCTATCTCATTCTCTACCTCTCTGTCTCTCTTTCTCTTGTCTCTGTCTCTGTTTCTCTCACACACCCTTACTCCTGCACTCCAAATTGAATAGGAGCCCAGGAGCGCTCCAGCTCCTTCCTGTATCCCTGTCAGGGCAGAGCCTCCTTTGCTCTGTTAGGTTGAGAAATGCCAGGTCCGGAGCTGCTGCGGAGAGCACCAGCGATGCTGCAGAACCGCCCGATGAGTGTGGAGGTTGAATCCGGGAACAATGAGAAATTATCTGTTAATTCTCTGCTCCTGCCACCTGCTCTGCTCCAAACAGGCTCCTTTGCCTTCAGTTTAGATGCAAATTCCCCCACTCGATGTAAGCAAAATATTGATTTCCCTGCATCACAGGCCTGGGCCCTTGGAACAGTTCTATGTTTTTTCATTCTCTGCAAAGGCAAAACAAGGCGCTTTGTTCTGTGAATTTCCCCAGGAACTCGAGAGGGGGAGGGAGAAATCGCCGCGGAGTGACAGAGTTGCCATAAACACGGGCAGAGAGCAGTTCATCTCCATTTGTGTTTTACATAAACACAAACCCACCGCTTCAGAAACTGCTAATGAGCATGGAGCCAGGGACCTCTGAGAGCTCCTGTCTCTCCTGGGTGCTGAGGTCTGCACTGGGTAGTGGAGAGGAGGTGATGGGACCTCTGGGCTCCTCAGGTGGGTTTTCAAAAGCACTAGGAAGGTGAATGAACCTTACCTGTTTTTGGAATGGCAACCAGCATCACCCACAGGAAGGTGGCCTGGACTACATAGTATCACCTGGATCATGCCTGCTCAGTCCCTTCCACTTGAGTTTTTAGACTTCTCTCTCTCTCTCTCTCTCTCTCTCTCTCTCTCTCTCTCTCTCTCTCTCTTTCTCTCTCTCTCTCTCTCTGATGGCCGGCTCCAAGGGGCAGGGTGAGCCCCTCCCCCACATAACCATGCTGCAGCGATGCTTGCACCAACTTCAGCACCACGGACAGCGACAGGCACTCGTCGTGGGCGGGAAAATTGCTGGGCTGAGCCAGGGTCTTCTCAGGCCTTCGCCTGGCCCTTGATACCCAGGCACTAGCTGCCCTGGGCTCGAAAGTACAAGGGCCGGCTGGCGCAGATGGTGCATGGTGGAGACTGCCAGGAGCTGGGGCTTCGAATCTTCTCCCTCCGGAACGTGAGTCACCGCAGAGCCACTTCCAATTAGCCTGTTAATTAAGAGGAAAGACCCTTCTCCCCCACCACCCACCAGAGCACCAGCGCTTTCCGAAAGCTTGGGCTAAAGTTTCTATCTCAGTTCGGGGAAGGCAAAGGGAAGTCTAGAGTTTTGGTGAGCCCCACAGGGAAAGGGGCCACACCACTGATGGGGAGGACGAAAGACTCCAGGGATAGGGCCCTGCAGGAGTCCAGTCCTCTGGCTACTGAAAATGGTTCATAGATTTCTAGGGCTGAGTGAGACACCTTGAAACCCCTCAACTGACCCGCTTCTGGATTTCCCTCTGCAGTTCCTGAGGGGGGCTCTGCTTTATAAGTCTAGACCCTATCCTGCTGTTTAGTTTTCATTCTTTCCAGCCCTTTTTATGTTTAGTTGGGGGAAAAGGTACATTATTTCTGATGGAGTTGTACCGACGCAGGGACGTGGATCTGGCGGGAACAGAGTACCCTCTTGAAATGCCCCCATTCCTATTCGCCAGAAACTTTCCCCTCCCGTTGCCATGGAGAGAGACGGCCGCTGCCTCCCGTTGCCATAGCAACGTGCGGGTACCGTGGACCGCAGGATTGCGGGGCTCAGAAAGTCTTCTTGGCAGTTTGCATCCCTCCGCATTCTTGGGGTCTTCTACCTCCAACGCTGTGCCTTGGAGTAAGTCTGACTAACTTCTGTTGTCAGGAACCTCAGCCAAAGTTCTCCCACTCACTGCCAGGTCATCTGTTATGGGGCCATCTACTTAGCTGCCACTTATGTGGCATGTGGCAATTTACCCAATATTTTCACAAGCACTCTCTTTATATCTCGAGGGAGCCCGTGAAGCGCTCGTAATCATTATACCTTTTTTTATGGAAAGAAAAATTGAGGCTCAGAGAGAACCAAGGTCACACCATGCCGTGAATGGGCTCTTTCCCCGGCTTTACACCCCCTTCAAGGTGCGTGATAGCGGGGCTGGAACCCGCCCCGACTCAGGCCAGCCCCTGGGTGTAGAGGGGGGCGGCCATGAGGCGCCAGACTTGCCAGCTGCCGTGGGATGCCACGTGAGGGGCGGGGACCCTGCGGGGAAGTGATTAAAAGCAGAACGAAGCCGCAGGGGGCCGCTGCCTTGCCCCGCCCCAGTCCCGCTGCAGCGCGGGTTCGAGGTGCAGCTCCGCAGGCCTGGGTGTCCAGGGCATGAGCGGGGCGTGGGGGGCCGGAGGGCCTCGGTGCCAGGCGGCGCTAGCGCTCCTGGCCTCGCTGTGCCGGGCCCGGCCGCCCCCTCTCGGGCTGGACGTGGAGACTTGTCGGAGCTTCGAACTGCAGCCCCCGGAGAGGAGTCCCAGCGCGGCCGACGCAGGTAATGGGAGACCCAGGGCCCCCAACCTTCCTGGATTCTTGCCCTGGCCGACCCCCCTCTCTCTCCCCAAAGCATCGGGTCCGAGAGCCCGGAAGCTACAGCGAGAACTCAGGCTTGGGATTGTGGATTTGCAGCCAGTCTCAGCCAGCCCCCTGGCCCATCGCCCGCAGAGCTAGGAGAGGTCCGAACGGGACCCGGGAGAGACTGGCCCCTCTGCCCCTCTCGTGTGACTCCTCGTGTGCTGGGCTCGGGGGATGCGGCACCCTCGGGGCCTCAGTTTCTCTCCCGTCTCTCGGCTCCCCTACGAGCGATCTGCCAGGGGAGGGGTCGGTGAATCCAGCAGGAGACCGGGGACATCCGGCTGCGAAAAAAAGCTGGTCTCCTCCGGAGTGTCCTGGTTCTAGGGCCAGCCATCAGTTGGTCGGCCAGTCCGTTTGTCTGTTCCCTCAGTGAACGCGGGCCGAGCCCCCTGGGTCTGGGAGAAACTTGGGTCTGTGGCTGGCACGAGGTCTTTGTGTCCGGGTGTCTCCGGCTGCGAGTGGCTTTCTGCGTCTCCGCGGGGGGCGGGGGGCGGGGTGGGGGAGAGTGTCGCCGCGTCCTCCCCCCAGCCCCCGCGCCCCTATAACTCGCTCCCTCGGTCTCTCTGACTCACTCGGACTCCGGGCGGGTGCGCGACTGAGCCGGTGCCTCTAGCCGACTTTGCCAAGAGGCGCCTCCTGCCTGAGCCTCGCGGACCCTGCGCCGAACGCAGCCCCGGGTGGCCGCCGACTCGAGGCGGGAGCCCGCGCCGAGTCGAGCTCGCCGGAGCCGGTGAGTCTCGAGCCCGAGCCCGAGCCCCGCGGGGCCGGGGCCAGGCGTGCAGCTGCGACGTCTCCCACAAGTCGCGACAGCGGGAATGGCGTGTCGCGCCCCGGCGGCGGGAGCTGCGGGAGGGTCGGCGGTGTGGCAGCCGGCCGGCCCCGGGTATTTACCTGCTGCACCAGAGCCCTGCGGCCACGCTCCTCGGCTGCAGTGGGGTTTCTTTGTCCCGACGTCTGGAGAGTCCGGGGTGGGAGGGTGCACGGGGTCGTGTCCCCTACGCCGGGGCGGGGGAGGGGGCTGGGGCAGTACAAGGCCCCGAGAGAATGCGGAGAGGGGGTGGGGAGACCCCGCGGGGACTGAGGCGCCGGGGTTCCTTGGGGGTCCGCAGACTCCACCCCTTGTGGTCACTCGACCCCGACCCCAGTAGAGCTGGGCCTAAGGGTATGTGGGGACTCTCCCGGTGGCCCAGGAAAGGGAGGAGGGGGACGCTAGAGACGAGAATTCAGTCCCATTCGCTTCTCCAGAGACAAGAGGCCAGGGATGGGGACAGCAGTTCCGGTAGCAGGTACAGGTGGAGTAAGGTCCCCAGCTGCGCAGGTTCCAGAGCCTTGTTTTCGCTTGAGGTTAAGGGTCGGTGGGGGATATAGAGGCAGATTCTAGGTTAGGAATGGAGCAGTTGAGGAGAGGAGTAGGGAGGCTTGTGCATGTAAAGGGACCTTAGCCAGCCTTGGGGTGAGTGAAGCCCACCTCAGCATGGTAGGGGTCGCTGCTTCCCTTCTCTCTCTCCCTCTCTGACCCTGGCAATATTTAATCAATGATTGCTGCAGCAGAAGGGATGGAGATTAGGCATGAAGAAGTTTTAGGAGGTGGTACAATGATGAAGGTTGGGAAGGTTGCTTTTCCCCTCTTGGAGATTCTCCGAACAGATTAGGCCCAGCAAGTATATTAGACTCTGGTTCTCTGGGGCATCCCCTTCTACACCACCCAACTCCTCATACCCACCAGATGTGGAATTTTCCCCAAATCTGGGAGTCATTTCCTGGCTCCCCCTACTTTCTTGCTCCCTTCCTAAAGATCCATCCTCAGTGGGGCCTTAATGCTGGTCCTGACCCCTCAGAGCCTAGAGGGTGAGAACACACCTGTGGAGTCCCACCTGGGATGCCCCTTCTATCTGTCCAGGTGGGGGTGGGGTTGTTGGAGTGTATGAGTGTAGCACATCCTTATTGGGATGGGGGGTAGGCACTGGTGTTGTGGCTCCAAAGAGATGCCTTTAGTCTGGAATGACAGGCACCTTGGACAGCCAGGTTGAGGATAGGAGAAAGCCGAGGGGTCCAGATGAATCAGTGTGCCTTCCCTGCTGGCTGATTATGAAGGAGAGTTTGAATTATCAGCCCAG
This sequence comes from Graphiurus murinus, assembly GCA_004027655.1. Lineage (NCBI taxonomy): Eukaryota > Metazoa > Chordata > Mammalia > Rodentia > Gliridae > Graphiurus > Graphiurus murinus. The sequence continues at coordinate 69,240 of PVLC010003495.1, read as the reverse complement.
GGGAACTTGAACTTTGTCTGCTGAGTCACAAGCCCCAGGAAACCCAGGGGCCAAGCTGGGAGGCTGAAAGGAATAGGAGGGGCAGACAGAAGGAGACCCTGGATCCTAGCAAAAGAAAGTGGTTGAGACTGGCTTTAAGACCTTGGGGTTTAGGTGAACTGGGGCCTGGGGAGAAGCTGTGGAGTTCAGGACAGGGCTCCAGGTGTCCCATCTCTCTGTAGTCTCTGCATCCCAGAGCCATTGCCCAGGTCCAGATTCTTCAGCCAGAGAAATGCTGGATCTTTTCATCTGCAGTTTTATGAAAAATGCAAGTGGGTAAAGCGTGCCCAGCTCTCTTTACCACCTAATGTTTTCCCCTGCCTTCCTCCTGTTCTAAGTCTCTAGCTCATGGGATTTCTAGTAACATCCTGAGAGTCAGATTCTACTATCATTTATTGAGACCCTCCCATATGCCAAGGTCTATGCCAGGAATTGTACCAGGAATCTCAGCTAATTAGACACTGACTTGGAAACACCCATACCCAAATGTCCTAACTAAAAGCAAATTCCCATTTTCTTTAAAAATCCTAGAGACAAAGGGTCTACTTTCCTCCTAAATATTCCCCACCCCCAGTAGACACTGACAGGCAGTTCTGTTCTTCACCTTTCTCGTGTCATGTGTCTTGTAAAAGGGAATGAACTCTTTCCATAGGTCGTTGCAAAGGGTTAGGTGTGGGGAGTGTGAGTTTGGGGCTTTAGGTAGTAAGCAGAGATCCAGAAAATGCAGGAACCTGACCAGAGACCCAGACTACCCTGCCCTTCCCAGGCTGGCAGCCGGGGCTGGTTATTCCCAGCTTACCTGTGGCCATGAGATAGATGTGATGTTTGTTCACTTTGCTAATGACTCTGGAGCTGTTCTGTGATTCAGCCACCTGGCTTTGAAGTTGGCCTTTTGCAACATAGAGAATGTGTTTCCTGTGTGTGATGGCAAATTAAATGTACAACATTTCATTAAAACAAAGTCCTGTTTCTACGACGGAATAATCAGCTGCTCCTTCACTCCTTGCTGAAACGAAGGAATCCTGCAGACTTTGCCTTTTTTAAGGAAATGCACAATGCACAATCCTGAAGACCCTGTAGGATGATAATCTGACTTGTGTACATTGAGCTTTCATATTGCCCCCTCCCCCCAGTACTGAGGATTGAACCCAGGGGCATTCTACCTCTGAGCTATACCCTAGACCTTTGTAATTTTTTTAAATTTTGAAACAGGGTCTCACTGAATTGCCGAGGCTGCCCTTGAACCTACAATCCCCCTGTCTCAGCCTCCCAAGTACTAGATTACAGGCGTGCATCACCGTACCTGACAAACTTTCATATTCTTGAAGCAAGGTCCAGTATAAAGAAGTCATACAGCCCTTAAATTTATAGTTTCAGATGTTCTATTCTCCCTCTCACTGTAGCAACCTCAAGTGGGGATCATAGTTCCTGTGTGCTTCACCCTGTTAAGCTCTGTAAAAAGCTAAGGTCTCTTCTGGTTGTTCCAACTTTACTTTGTCATCTCTGTCCACAGAGTCGGGTGTGAAACATGTAGCTGCAAACAATTAGGACTGGCGCTGAGGCATTTGGATCAGGCCAGGGGTCTTTAGGGTCTGTGTAGGGTTGTGTGGGTTGGGACTAAGTGGCACCCCTGCCAGTCCTCCTGAGGAAAAGACTCTGTAAGGACTGAGCCACTCTTGGGAGTTGCAGAGGGACCTGTGACCACAGAGTGTGCAGGACATCCACATCTGGATACTACAGATATAATGACATTTTATCCCTTTCTTTTCTCTTTTAGGGGTGCTGAGCTCTTTTTTCTTGCTCCCCAAGAAGCCATACAGATCTCCCCTCTCACTAGCTGCAGGTTTAAGCAGAGACAGGAGCACAGAGGGAAAAGAATCTTTCTGGCTTTCTGTCTGCCTCTCCCCTCCACCACTCCAGCCTTAATTCCCTATTCAGAGAGGCCACGTGTCCTCCACCAACTGGTCAGGCAGAAAGGTACAGTTACCATCTGCCAAAATACTAATACTAATAATGGCTAAATTAGTGTCAATGCTCTGTTAGCTATAACATTCCACATTAGTCTCCGATTTATCTCTGAATCCCCTAATGATGGTAGAAATGGGCACCCAGTCAGAAAGCTTGGTGCGGCCGTAATTAGCTCGGCATTGTCTCTCCTCATCACAGCTTTTTCAGGAGCATTAATTCCTTCTCTGTTTGGACTCTGCTAATTATCCCCATCGGTAGCCCGGCCTGGATCTCTAAAGAAGGAAAGGAAGCAATGGCCCTTTGCTCCCCATCCCCCAACCCTGAATTTTAATTATACCCAGTTCTCCTAATGAATTTACAAGCCACAGCAGAGCTCATTATTAATGAGCATGTCTGTGAATCTCTGTACAGAATAGCCCCTGTCCCCCACCCCCACCCCCATACATGTATTCCCCAGGTACATCTATGGATGGGACTTTCCAGGGACTACTGATTTTTTGCCTGGTGGCTGCAAGATGTGTACTTTACAGGGAATAAGAGACAGGAGTGGGAGATCAGCCATAATTCAAGCCTACCGGGCTCTGCCCAGGTTCCAGGATCAGGCCAAAGAGTATAGGATGCCCCCACCCTCTCCTGATTACAACTAAGAATTGTCTCCTCTCTCTCATCTCTCCATCCAGACTCTGACTCTACAGTTCTTCAGCTCCATCTGCAGTCCCCTGAGATACCTGGTTCAACAGCCTGGGCTCTGGCATCAGAAAGTCCTAGATTGAAATCTAGGACTTAACACACTGTACCCTTAAATAAGTTATTTGGTCAACATCTCTACGCTTAGTTTATTTATCTCTGAGAGGTGAATACCAATTGCTTCAGGAGGCTGTGAAGATTAAATGAGATAATGTGAAGGGTGCTGTGTCTATAGGATAGAAATAACCAGCAAGTGGTATCATTAGTATTAATGGTTCTGTCCAGTCTCTTCCTTTTCCAGACTAAATGCTGTTCCTGCCAGGCTCTTGGGCATTGCTTGCTGTCTGTTCCCTAGGAAGTTCTTTGTCTACATCTTCATCCATCTCTAAGGGGAGCTAGGCTGAGGCAGCTTCTGCTCTGTACAGCCTGAGCACTTTTGAGAGTCCGCCAGCACCCGTAGGCCCTGCGGCCAGGCTTCTCTACTTGGGTGTGAGCAGGGAAAATAGTCCTTTCTTCTCCATTCCTCCTCCCAGTTTATCTCTTCAATTACAATCGGTTAGCAAGAATGCCTGTTACTGCTACAAAAAGGATTTTCCTGATGTGGGAGCCCATTAGAAAAATGGGAACAGCAGCGATAAGAACTCAGATGAATCTGAACTCTAGGGTGGAGAGAAGGGGAGGGTGTGCTGGGGCCCTGTCTTTGGAGAAGGAACTGTCAGAGGGGGAGATAAGGAAGCCCTGGGCTGCTAATTAATAACCTAGCATTTTCTGGAAGAGGAGAGAGGCCATGAGCCATCACCTCATCAGACACTCTCATTTAAGGTGATGGGCAAGTCCTACCCTTGATGGCCTTCAGGGGGGATCAGAACTTCCCAGGAGAGAAGAGGTGCCCCAGGTCCCTCAGATTTGTCTCCCTCTGATCCAGAGTCTCCCTTCTCTGCCTCAGGGCCCTAGCAGTAAACTGTTACCCACCATCAAAAAGAAAAACAAATCATGAAGAATAATAGCGGCTTGCATTTGGGGGATTCACCATGCACCAGCCGCTGTGCTCAAAGTCTTAGCTTATTTCATATTCAGATAATTCCTACCTATCTTGTGAGGTAGGAATAATTTAAATCCTCACCAAATAAAAGAGGAAACCAAGGTTCGGGGAAGTTAAGTAACTTGCTCAGGGTCACCCCATTAGAAAGCATTACGGATAGAATGTGCTCTGTGCTCTGGTGCCAGGACCTGCCTGAGATGCCTGCCCTGTTTCTTGGCACCTTTGGAAGTACACTTCCCCAGCTAGGGTTCAAAGCCATGTGGTCTTGTACGGTGACACAACACCAGGGTTCTGTAGCTCTTTTCTCTCCCAGAGGCTGCTAATTGGCAACTATGGTTTTCCAAACTGGTGTCCATGAGCTGCTGGATCTCTTCTGATACCTGAATGAAAATATTTCATGACGAATACTTAGTAATGGTCTTCTTTTCCTCGGTTTCCAAGAAAATTTTGTAAGAGCATAGGATGTTCTCATTGTACAGTTTCCTTCCATGATCTTCTTACTTTTTTAGAAGTAGCAAGCAAATGAATATTAACAGAATAACTTGGAGATCTGTGATCTTTATTTATTTTTTTTTATTTATTTTTTTAATTTTTTAGCATGGAATTTTGTACATTTCTTGGGTACAACAGGGTTAATTACACATTTGTGATCTTTAATATAGTATGTATTACGTCTCAAGATACAGAGAGACCTGGCTATGTATAGAATAGTTTATTGTTTCTGCCAGTAAGATTGTTCTCAGTTTGCAATGATAAGGTTAAAGCTATCTCTGTTGATGTTCATGGCTTGCAGGTATTGTGCCCATTCCAAACTTAAAAACTAAGGGATGTTCAAAACTAGTCTGGAAGCTGAGCAGGGTGGCACATGCCTGTAATCCCAGTACTTAGAAGGCTGAGACAGGAGGTTGACAGGTTTGAGGCCAGCCTGAGCAACTTAGTGAGACCCTCAGCAACTTAGCTCGACCCCATTTTGAAAAATTAAAAATAAAAAGGAGCTGGGCATGGTGGTACATGCCTATAATCTCAATTTTAGTGAGGCTGAGACAGGAGGATTTCAGGTTCGCAGCCAGTTCTCAGCAATTTAGCAAGGCCCTCTGCAACTTAGTAAGATGCTGTTTCAAAGTAAAATAAGGCTGGGGGTGTAGCGCAGAGATAGAATGCCCCTGGACTCAATCCCTAGTACCACAAGAATAAATAAAATAAAAAGGCTGAGAGTATAACTTAGAGGTAGACTATCCATGGGTTCAATCCCCAGTATCTAAGACAAACAAACAAATAAGCAAATGGAGGAGCCAGTGTGTTGTTGCCTGCCTGTAATCCCAGTACTGAGACAGAAGGATCTCAGGTTCAAGATCAGCCTCAGCAACTTAGCAAGACTCTGTTTCAAAATAAAAATAAAATCAGGCTGGGGGTCCAGCTCAGAAGTAGTACACTCCTGGGTTCAATCCCAGTACCACAAAATCCAAGCCAAAAAAAAAAAAATATATTAAAAAACCCAAAACAAACGAACAAACTATAAAAACAATGGAGAGCTGGGCATATAGTTTAGTGGTAGAGCTGCTTGTCCAGCATGCACGAGGCCCTGGGTTCAATCCCCAGTACTACAAAAATAAATAAATTAAATAAAACCACAGGGGATGGGCATGAGCCCAGTCTGCCTCCAAAGCAATGCTTCTTTATCTCCAGGCTGAAGGGGACTAAGGAATAAGAGTCAGAGGAAGAAAACGAATACTCTGGTAGTGCTTGAGAAAGTGCTATTCTTCTCCAGCACTGTGCTGAGTACTTTCTCCATTGCTGGAGGCTTACCTCTCCTGTCCTGAGGCGAGTCCATGAGACACATAGGAGGAACACAGGGTCAGAACTCAGAAAGGTGGCAGAGTTGCCCATTCAAGTTCTGTCTGACCCGCAGGGTCAATGTTAAAGCAAGACGTGAGTGGAAAGGTGGGTTTGCAGGTCATATGGTCCCCTTGATTTCCTAGGGGACAACATGTCCTGCTGGGTTGGCCCTGGAAAGCTCAAGGTGGGTCATCTGGGTCTGTGCACAGCTTAGGCCGTGGCAGGAGCTCCCAGCCACAGTGCACCTGTAGCCAGAAGCTAGAGTGTGGACCTGGAATGTCTCCCAAAGGCCCATGTGCTAAAAGCTTGTTTCCCAGTGTGATGCTATTGGAAGATGGAGGAAGCTATAAGAGGTGAGGTCTAGCAGGAGGGCTACAGGTCTTTGGGAGCTGAAGGGTATAGCTGGACCCCAGCACCTTCTTCTTCCTTTCTCTCTTTCACTTTCTGGCCATGAGAAAAGCAGTTTAGTTCTGTCACTTGCTCCTGCCATGATGTGACACCACAGACCCCAAACAATAGGACCAACTGGTCATGCACTGAAACCTCTAAAACTATGAACTAAAACAAACCTTTTCTCTGTATAAGTTGATTTTTCTCGGGTGTTTGTTACAGTGACACACCAAGGAAGGAAGGCTGGGTGGGTTCCGGGCCATGTATAATGATTTCAAAGGGCTACATCCTCAAGTCACCTCCTCCTCCTGGCCTGCTCTTACTGTCTTGTCCATCACCTGGCAACCCCTAGACAGATGAGCCCTCCCAGGGTTCTGGACCCTAGTCTCCTTGCATTGCCTGCCTGTGAGAGGTCAAAAGCCCAGTCTCTTCTCATCCTGGAAGAAGATCCTCCAGGCATAGGATGGGCCCCTGGCCTTACATAACCAGTATTGAGTGCTGGGTGCTGATTCCCAATAATCCATACCCTCTGCCTTCCCTAATCACAGCTCCAAGAGAACAACAGCTGGAGGTCACGTGGAGAAGCAATCGAAATAGCAACCACACTGAGAAAAAACTGATTCCCCTGGCCTCCCCTCCCCCACCTCTCTTTTCATGTATGAATTCAGTTTTTTGTCAGCCTGAACATTTAAATGCTCTCTATGCTCTCTGGATTCCCCCTCACTTCCCCCACCCCTTCTCATTAAAATTCTAATTATTACCAGAGCAAGCAAGATGTATGATCAAAGGCAAGCAAGGCCTTGGAAATACCTTTTGTTTTAAGGTGACTCACATTGCAGAGAATGCAGCCAGAACAGCTGTACCAGAACAGATGTGAAGGGTCTAGAGACGGCCAGGTACTTGGAATAAGGACTCATAGATCTGTACTAGCTTTCCTTGGTGAGCTTGGTAGGAGAATGTCTTGGAGAAATAGTCTCCAAGCCATTTAGATCATGAATGCATAAGAAAAAAAAAAAAGAGTTAGTGCCTCCAATATATGTCTATTTGTCCCCAAGTTATATATGTGTTCTACAGAGATGATATTGCAGAGCCAGACTGGCCAGGTTACAAGCTGGTTCTACCCTTTACTAGCTATATAACTTGAGCAATCTACTTAACCCTCTGCGTTTATTTCAACATTCACAGAATGAGAATAATAATTGAACCTGTTTCAATGGAGAGGATTAAGTGAGCAAACGCATAAAAAAAAACTACTTTGAAACTTGGACATAGCACTGTTGAAAAATTTACAAAATCCAATAATAAGAGGCTATCATTACTATCAATTTGTATATTAAAATTTTCTTACATAAGATAATAAGTAAATATTAAAATGATCATTTTTTTTGTGCTCCCGTGGTATATGTACACATCATTGGAGACTTTTAATCCAGAAGTTAACTTAGAATCAGCTTTACTGGTCCCTGGTGGTCTCTAGGGGAAGGAGTAGTCCCACCTCTGGGCCAGGAGCAGTCTCCTACATCTCTGCAGGAACTGAGCAGTGGGGTGGGATGGGGCAGGTGGCTCAGGAATTGGATTATCTGCTGCTATTGTCTGTTCATGGAGGTACCTGGTAGTGGATCCAGGCAGATAACCTACAACAGGGAGCTGGAAGGCTGTGCTGGCTTCTCAGAGAGTAGCTAGTACTCCCCTCCTCAGATCTCTCCAGATATGAGATAGCTTTCCTTGGGCCGGTGTCTAGTGAAAGTACCCTAGGTCCCTCCAGGAAGGGCCTGGGAGTCTCTGTTCCCCATGCCCAGCTCATCTGGCAAGTACTCAGTAAATGTTGGTTGAACTTAACTGAAATAAGAGATAGTTATAGCCCTTTTATGAGCCATTCATTCCCTCCCTCCCTCCTTCTCATTGTTATGCTGGTTCATGAGTCAAATGTGGAAATACAGGGTCACAGTAGCCTATAGGAGCCTGAGGTTTAATCAGGGACAAGGAGGTCAGGGCAGAGGACAGAGTGCCCAGTGGGGCAGTGGTTATCTGGACCTGGGTCCAGGTTCTATATCTGACCAACCTGGGACCACAGGCAAATCCCTCTCCAGGGCTGCTACCCCTATGTGTAAAAGCAAAGCCTGTATCCAGTGAAAGTATCCTGGATCCTTCCACTTCTCATCTTAAATTCTAAGATTTTTAAGGCACGGAGACAGGCTTCAGCCCTGCCAGGGAGTGAGGAGTTGAGCCAGTTCCCACTGCAGGAGCATGAGTCTAGCTATCAAGTCACCAGCCTCTTCCAGAGAAGCCAGAAATCTGGGGTGAAAATGATTACATAACTTTGTAACCTTTCAATCATGGTGCAAGCCAAACAAAACTCTTCTGCTGGCTTGTCCACGCACAACCATTTTGCAGACCCTATATGCCTTTGATTTTAGAGCTCTCTGACTTCTCTACTCATAGCAAGAAGAGGTTTTAAGCTTACAGGTTCATTCCCAGATTTGGGGAGAGGAGTGGGGTGTGAGGCCTACTGAGTAATTTCTCACAAAGAGGGGTGCCCCTCACAGCTCTCCTGGGTCAGGATTGGGTTGGGTCTGGGGTCATGAGTATCCAAATCAACCACAATGCTAAAAAATACCAGCCTTACAGCAAAGCTCTCAAATTGCCACAGAAATGGGAGAGGACAGCTTTTGGGATCATTTATATTTTGTAGTTAGTGTTGACACATGCCATGTGGATCAGATTCCCCTCAGTACTGGTATTCACTGAGCCTGTGCAGGGCTCTAGGCGCATAGCAGAAGCCACCCTTCGCCCTCCAGGGAGGGAATGAGGCTCCACCCCATTCCCCTGGAGTCAACTCAGTGTTGACTGAGCGCCTGCCTTGGGCCCAACTCCGGTGGGACAAGGAGAGAAGAGGTTAGTTAGCCAGCCTTCACCCCCAGGGCCTCGAAGCCTGTGGAGGAGAACTGTATACAAAAATCACTGCTATCTGTCTGGCCACAGTAACAGCTCTAATAGAAATTCAAACAGCATCCAAACATGAGCGCTCCACCAATTTGCGCATTTGCTTAGGCTGCCGTTTAAGTTTAAATCACTTTCCCTCCTGGTGCATGTGCCAGTAGGCAGGAGGGGAGGCAGCCAGGTGTTCCCCAAGCATGGGGGGGGGCGGGGGGGGAGGGAGATGCTGGAGGAATTGGACCAAGGTGAACTCGAGGCTGCAGATATTTCACAAAATGGACAATGGAGAGTCGACCCTAAAAACGTCTCTCCTTCTGGGTTGGCAGCTTTTCTCATGATCATTCTTTTCTCTTCTTCCGTCTTTGTCCCTTCCGTGTGCCCCCTCTTCCAACGCCCTCACCTGCTTCTCCTGTCTGTCTCTGTCCCTCCCTGCCTGGCTCTGCCGAGGGCAGGAACCTCTGTCAGCCTCCTCGCCGTGGTAGTTATTGTGTGTGGCGTGGCCCTGGTGGCAGTTTTTCTCTTTCTCTTTTGGAAGCTGTGCTGGATGCCCTGGAGGAACAAGGAGACCTCCAGTCCCTCCTCTGCTAACCCCCCGCTGGAGGCCCTCCAGAGCCCGGGCTCCAGAGGCACCATGGCGGACAAGCTGAAGGACCCCAGTGCCCTGGGCTTCCTGGAGGCGGCCGTGAAGATCAGCCACACGTCCCCAGATATCCCGGCTGAGGTGCAGATGTCGGTGAAGGAGCACATCATGCGTCACACTCGGCTGCAGCGACAGACCACAGAGCCAGCATCATCTACCAGGTGAAGGGCGCAGCCTTCTCTTCCTAACCCTACCCGTCATGTAGCCTCATTCAGTGCATGACTGAGACTCCAGCCCAGGAGGATCAGAGACCGGAAATAACAGGAGGTGTCCTTTGACTGAAGAAGAGATCAGTTAGTGTGGTCCGTGGTGGGCAATAAAGGAGGAGGTGGGCAGCAGGCAAGACATCACAAAAGGGGACACTGGGGTGGGGTGCTGTGCATATATGGTGTGCTTGGGGTGGGTGTGGGGAGAACAGAGGAGTGCAATAGGGGGATTGGAAGTTTGGAGGGAAAGGGAGAAGGAAGAGAATATGCAAAGGCCCAGAGGCATAACAATTCATGGTGTGTTTAGGGACATTTCAGTAAAGCCTCATAGCTACAGTGCACGGTGATTGGGAGAAAAAGCAAGAGAGTTCGCATATTTTGAGAATGAGGGTCCCTTTAAAGCCTCTCAGTTCCTTGCATGACAACAGCTGTAATACAGGGCATCCTTTAATTCAAAGCAACACCAACAACAAACACATGACAAAATCCTCAGAAACCCTTTAAAAAGATATGGTGCAGGCATGTACAAGGTATTTACTAAAAACTCAGGGCTCTTGTGGCTTCCTGGGTCCTTGCAATGTGTCTGTAGGCTCCCAAGGACCATTGAGAGGGAAGGAGGCCTGGCTATTAGACTGCAGGAATAAAAGTGCTGAGGGGTCACATTGACAGTTTGTCACAGGGCCTGAGACACGTTGCTCCCCTTCCCTGAGCCTCATTTTTCAACCGTAAAATAGGGCTCATGACTTTTAGAAGCTTGCTGTGAGGAGCCAATGAAAGAATCCATGTGATAAAGAGAACTAATCCATCTATTGATTATTACACACCTGGCCCTGTTCTAAACACTTCATGTATGTTAATTTATTTCACTCTCACAACAATACTATGCAATTGCTACTTTTACTACCCTTATTTTTATAACACAGAGAGGTTAAATAACTCACCGAGGTCACATCGCTAGACAGTAGCAGGGCCAAAATTAACCTGTGCAGTTGGATTCCAAAGCATGTACTTTAAACCACTCCACCACCTGCTCTATGGTAAATAATAAATGTGATGGGGATGGCAATGGTGGTGGTGATGATGAGGGAAAGAAAGGATGGTCCTTTCCCCAAGGGGGCTCAAGGTTTAACGAAGGAAATAGAGTCATGCCTCGTCAGAAAGAAACCTAGAAAGCAGATGACAGAAAAGCAGGAGAAACAATTATGATAACAACGGCTAACATTTATTGAGCTTGCTACACACCAGGCACCATTCCAGCTACTTTACATATTGAGGCATGGAATGCTCACAATGGCCTTGCACACAAAGTGCCGGCAGAAGGAAAGGGGGGTCCATGGGAGTGAGGAAAGTGGGATGAGCCGGGGCCACCAGGGTTGGGTCTGCTTGTGTCCCCTTCCCCTGAGCCTTGACACCCTTTCTGGCCCTTCCTGCCCTCCGCAGGCACACATCCTTCAAGCGCCACCTGCCCCGGCAGATGCATGTGTCTAGTGTAGACTACGGCAATGAGCTGCCACCAGCAGCGGAGCAGCCCACCAGCATTGGCCGCATCAAGCCTGAGCTCTACAAGCAGAAGTCAGTGGATGGGGATGATGCCAAGTCTGAGGCTGCCAAGAGCTGTGGGAAGATTAACTTCAGCCTCCGCTACGACTATGAGAGCGAGACCCTGATTGTGCGCATCCTGAAGGCCTTCGACCTCCCTGCCAAGGACTTTTGTGGAAGCTCTGACCCTTATGTCAAGATCTACCTCTTGCCTGACCGCAAATGCAAGCTGCAGACCCGGGTGCACCGCAAGACCCTGAACCCCACCTTCGACGAGAACTTCCACTTCCCCGTGCCCTATGAGGAGCTGGCTGACCGCAAGCTGCATCTCAGTGTCTTTGACTTCGACCGCTTCTCCCGCCATGACATGATTGGGGAGGTCATCCTGGACAACCTCTTTGAGGCCTCTGACCTGTCCCGGGAAACTTCCATCTGGAAGGACATCCAATATGCCACGAGCGTGAGTACAGCTCTATTTCCTTAGCTGCATTGGGTGGGACCCATCCCCATTCCCCTCACCCCCTAGAGACACAAGGGCCTCTGCCCTTCAGGATGAGAAGAGAAACTGGAAGCTGCCAATGGCCCAGTTCACCCTGGAGAAGTCTTTGCACCCTGCCCAGTTTGGGGCAGGTGGTAGAAGACCCCCCGCCCCATGGGGGTGGGTAGGGAAGGGAATTTTTATCTTTTGATTCTGATTGTATGTTCTGGGATGGTTCATTCTACCTGCCAAGGCTCAGATTCGCCTTCTATAAAATAATGTTATGCATCCCTTTGATCAAAAGTAAGGATTGGGCCAGGCCCATAGACTGAATCAGGCAGCAGCATCTACTGAGGCTATTGATGTATATTAGAAGCTTGGAATAGGCAATTGGGAACAGGCTGCATCAGTCAGGATGAGCCAGGTTTTTCTGCAGCAACAAAGAAGGTTTATTTCTCATTCATGTTATGTGTGCCTTACAGCTTGGCTGGAGGCTCTCTACTCTACCTCATCACCCAGGGATACCAGCCAACAGAGACTCCAGCTCAAGCTCAACATGTGCTCCCACAGTTAAGCATCAGGAGCAAGAGGATATAGCAAATCATGCATTATCCCTTAATGCTTCCACTCTCATTTCATTAGGCAAAGCGAGACACATGGCAACTCTTAATATCAGGAAGGCAGGGACAAAGCAATCCTACCATGTGCCTGAAGGAGAGCTGCAAATTCTTAATGAGCAACACTCATGACCTGCACAGCCCTTTGTCTTGGGCACTGTCCTCTTGGTAGAGTCTGAGAGATGAGGGAGGTTGGTCTGAAAGGAGAACTGGCTAATCCACATGTGGATACTGAGATATGCATGACCACCTGGAATTAATGAGGGAGGTCTCAAGGAGCTGAGATTCGACTTGGCTTTTAAGAAGGGAGGACAGATTTGGCACCAGAAACCTCTCTAAGGGTGAACCAGAGTGCCTGGTTGGTGTGGATGGCATGCTTAGGTCCCCTGGGCTGTGTTACCATCCTGCAGGTATAGCTGATATCTGCCTCTCCTAACCCACCTGGGCAGCTGAGAGCCCTGCAGATGCATTTCCATCAAGCTCCAATGGTTTCACGTGTAGTATCTTGAGTGCTAATGGGTTGAGTGTTTTACTGGATATTTCTTGAGCCTTATTTGTGGTGGAGGGATGACTCTATTCTGCCTGCAGACCCTGCCTTGGAACAGTATATACTTTGTTGAATTTGCAAGGAGAGAGGCTGGGGAAATCAGCCCTGCTCTGGCTGGCAAAGGGTACAAATCTTGATTTGTTCAGAAAGATTGGTGGGCTCTGCTTCTGCCCCTTGAGACACCCCATCCTCACAGCCAGTGCTGACTCTGACCAGCCCAGTCCTGTGTCCCGGTGCCTCCCCTGTTCTTGCTTTCCTGAAGTGGCATCCCCAAGAACAGCATGAGCAGACGGGGGGCCAGAAGGGGGGCCAGACGGGGCGGGCTGAGCAACAGCTGTGTGCCGGCCCAGGGCCCAGGAACGCTGCAACATAAATCAATCTGAAGTTTACATCTGGTACCACTTTTCCCTTGTGGTCTCCTATGGCGACAGCTTCATTATGGTGACTGTGCAGGTGAAGAAAGCAGCTCAGTTCTCCTTCCAGTGAGGGTCAGGGTCGGCAGAGCTGCCTCTACTCAGGCCCTCAGGATCCTCCTCTGCCCCTCACCGGAGTCCCCACCTTCCTATCCTACTCACAGAGCCCCAGACAGGATCTCAAGCCCCATCCTACAGTAGGCAGTCCACACCCAAGTGCACACCTCACTTGGATGTCGCTTCCCACATCCTGGAGCTCTGCAGCTGTCCCTGCCCTGTCCCATCCCTGCTTCCCCAGCCCAGCTTCAGAAAAAGGCAGATCAAATGTGGGCACATATGTCGTTATCAATTTGTACCTAACAAAGATGTTTGTTTACAATGCACGAATAAAAAAAAAAAAAGAAAAGAAAAAGGCAGATCCTCCAAAGGGCACCTGGCAAATCCTCCTCATCCTGCCCAGCCAGGGGTGTTAGGGCCCTCCTCCACTCTTCCTCCTAAGAGACCACAGAGGCACTGGGGAGTGGGGCTGAGCTAGAAGACAGCCTCTTTGACCCACGGAAACCTAGAATCTAATTACAAAGACAGGTAATGTCCCTGCAGAGTGAGGACAGTTGGGGAAGGGCCCTGGGTGAGGAGAGTTCTACTAGGTGTATAAATTACCTGACAGGCCAGGAGGAAGGGTATCATCCCAGGCAGGAGCAGAGGTCAGACCCAGCCGCTTCCAGAGCTACAGAGCCTGGACTCCTGTCTTGTTTGCATCTGTCTGAGCTGGAGGTTCCTCCTCAGGAGAACCCCTGGGCCCTCCAGCCCACAGCCCCTCCAATAAGTGCAGTCCTGAGGAGAGGTGCAAACCCTGGCAGGCAAGGCCTGGAGCAAAAGAGGGCTTGGAGGCCACCGTACTGCTGCTGTCACCTGTTTTGTGGTCTGTCTGTGAAAATTTAATTATTTTGGGGCCAGGGAGACCCAAGTCACAGTCACTGAGAATGACCAAGCACTCAGTGTGAATGAAATCCTGTGGCTGCCGCGGTGGGGGACAGAGGAGTGCAGCAGAGAGCTGGCTCCTAGCTCTCCTGCGGGCCTGATTTTGTCCCCAGAGCTACACTTTGGACCTGAGCACAGAATGGCAGCTCATCTGCACCAGCCAGCCTGGTCCCTCGGCATGCCTGACATTCCTGCCTCTTGTCTTTGCTCAAAGGGGTGCTGAGAGTGGCTTGTCCCCCATCTCTCTGCTGAGCCCAGACCAATCCGCTTTTCAAAGCCACACTGCAGTCCACCTCCATGTGGCCTTCCAGTCTCCCAACCACCAGCCACGACCCTTCCGATGTCTTCTCTGTGACCCCCGGGTATTTCCCCCATCATAACTTGTCTTGGAGACCCCGGCATGGCTGTCTCCCACAGTTAGCTTCCTCTTGTATATCCCCTCCAGGCTCAGTGTAAAAACCCAGCACACTCTTGTTGAGTGACTGATGGCTTACTTAATTCAATCAAAACTATATACTAGTGTGCAAGGAAAGGATTATTAATCAGCAGCTGAGCTGGGCATGGTGGCACACGCCTGTAATACCAGTACCTGGGAGGCTGAGACAGGAGGACACCCCCGTCTTCCTCTTCCTTTGCTCCAGGCCTTGCCTGCCAATGTTTGTGCCTCTCCTCAGGACTTTACTTACAGGTAGGGCTGCGAGATGGGAGGCCCAAGAGTGGGGGCTCACCTGAGGAGGGACTTCGAGGCCAGCCTCAGCATTTTAGGAAGTTCCTGTTTCAAAATAAAAAAGGGCTCAGGGTGTAGCTCAGAGGTAGGATTAAATCCCCAATACCAAACAAAACAAAACAAAAAAAACCCCAGCCTCCCTAACCACCCCCAAAACAAATCAACAAAAAGAAGCAGCAGCTGGACATGGGTGGAGTTGACCTGGGAAGGCCTTCTGGAGAAGCTCAATAGTACTTTGAAGATGAGTAGAGCCAGGCTTGGTGGGAGGGACTCAGCCTGCACAGTCAGAGGCTTGTTCAAGTAGGTGGATTGTGCTGAGTGATAGACTGGCGGGTCAGATGGATCAGATAGTCTAGACCAGCACACAGGCTCAATGAGCCACGGGCCGAGCAGAAGGAGTCACAGTGAGGACAGAGGCTCAGGGGGGCCGCTCTGTGGTCATGTAAGCACCACAAGTGCTGCCCCATGGCTTCTTAAGCTCCTGTGGGACCGTCAGATTAAGCCATAGCACATGGAACCAGGCCGGCCTTGGTAGGAAGGAGCAAAGCCTGACACATTTGTCTCTGTCCCTCCTGGCCTCTGAATACTGAGCTTGGAGGCTGCTGAGGCATAATCTAGCTCTTTGTTAATTGCAAACCTGAAGTCCCAAGGGACCCTGGCCTCCCCACCCCAAGCTGTTCTGGAGGAAAGCCTGGGCAGCCTCACAGTTAATATACAACACGGCCAGAGGGTGAGAAGCAGGCGACAGATGGCAGCTGGGGACCTCCGGCCTGAAAATGAAGAGCCTGGGCTTGGGAAGAGAATGCAGGAGTTGATGGCATCCATTCCAGCCCTGGGCAGGCCTGTCCTGAGGCCACTGCCCTCCTCACCTAGCTCCTCTAAGCTCTCCTGGTGGTCTCCCCAGCATTCCCAGGGGGTTGCCACTGTCTCTCCACCCAGAGCTTCGATTGGCTAAAATTATCCTGCTCTCCCCTCCCCCACCCTCCTGCCCCCAGTCTCATTATTTCTATATAAAGCTGGAGATTTATCATTATAATAGAGCTGCCGTCACTGGGGTTTGCTAACATCTCTGTAATCTTGTCGTTATTGCTACAGAGGCCTCAGACCCCAATGCACACAACTATTCCTGTCGCTGTCCAGCTCCTTCCCTGCAGTGGGAGGTGAGGACTGTAATTGGGGCCATAAATATGTGTTGTGCCTGGTGGCGCTAATGGACTTGGCCAGCTTTCTGCCTAACCCTCCAGGTTAGAGTGTCTGCAAGTGTGTGTGTGTGTGTGTGTGTGTGTGTGTGTGTGTGTGTGTGTGTGTATTGTTTTGGGGGTGACAAAATGCTTTAGATATTTTTGTACAGCCTGGACTCAGGATCGGCAGGGAAGAAGAAGGCCTTTTAGGCCTTAGTTGGTGGGAAAGCCTCTAGCGTGGGGATGAGGGGAGCGAGTACAGAAAGCACATGCATTGGTGCCACACAAACATGTGTGCATTCTAGCTTTGAGACCATGTGACATTAAATTGTGCCTCAGCTGGATATGGTGGCCCGTGCCTGCAATCTAAGTACTTACAGGACTGACAGGAGGATCACAGATTTGAGGCCAGTCTCAGCAATTTAGTGAGACTCTGTTTCATAATGAAAAATAATAAAAACGAGCTGGTTGTAGTGATGCAAGCCAATAATTCCAGTACTTGCAAGGCTGAGACAAGAAGAGTGCAGGTTCGAGGACAGCCTCAGCAATGAAGTGAAACTTGGAGCAACTGTGCAAGACTTTGTTTCAAAACACAAAATAAAATAGAGCTGGGGGTATAGTTTAGAGGTAGAATGCCCCTGGGTTCAATCCCCAGCACCACAGTCAGTCAATCAATCAATCAATGAGCTGGGTGTGGCAGCACATCCGTGCCTATAATCCCAGTAGTTGAGAGATGGAGACAAAAGGATCACAGATTTGCAGCTAGCCTCAGCAACTTATTAAGGCCCTCAGCAACTTAGCGAGACTTTATTTCAAAATAAAATAGGGTTTGGGGTATAGCTCAAAGGTAGAACACGTCTGGGTTCAATTTCCAATACCAAAAAAAAAAAAAAAAAATTAGAAAAAAGGACTGGGGTTTTAGCTCAGAGGAAGAATGCCCCTGTGTTCAATCCCTAGTAAAAACAAACGGCCCTGTGCCTCAGCTTCAACATCAGCGAAATGGGGGAATAACAGCCTCTAGCGCACAGTGGTATTATAAGTAGTAAACAGACCACGATACACAGCCAACCCAGGGCAGCCCTGTCACAGAGTAGCCCGTTGAGCCCCATTCTTCTCATGCCTTTCCTGCTGGCTCAGCCTGCAGGTCACTTTTCTACCACTCCTAGGCCTGACTTTCCATTTCCGTCTAGGCCACCTGTTCTGACTAGTTGATAGATAATATTATAGTAGTCACCCCTTATGCAAGGGGGGGTACATTCTAAGACCCCCAATGGATACCTGACACCTTGGATAGTACTGAATCCTATAGGTACTATGTTTTTTTTTTCTATACATACCTATGATTAAGTTAAATATATAAATTAGGCACAGTAAGAGATTAGCAATAGTAATAATAAAATAGAACAATCATAATAATATAATCAATAAAATTGACAGCATCTCTACATGTATGCTTTGGGGCCATTATATAGGGCTATGCAGGGTGTGGTAGCACACACCTGTAATCCCAGTACTTGGGAGGTTAAAACAGGAGGATCAGTTTCAAGCTTCAAAACCAGTCTCGGCAACTTAGCAAGACTCTTAGTAACTTAGCGAAACTCTGTTTCAAAACAACCAATAAAGCCAGGCGTGGTGGCACATGCTTGTAATCCCAGTACTTGGGAGGCTGAGACAGGAGGATCCTGGTTCTCGGCCAGCCTCATCTACTTAGTGAGGACCTCTGCAACTTAATGAGACCCTGTTTCAAAATAAAGAATAAAAAATGGGACTAGGGGGTGTAGCTCAGAGGTAGAATGCCCCTGGGTTCAATCCCCAGTACCGCAAAAAAAAAAAAAAAAAAAAGAAAAAACAATAAAAAAAATGGGCTGGAGATATAGCTTGGAGGTAGAATGCCCCTGGGTTCAATCTCCAGTACCACAGACACACACACAAATAAAATAAGGATTGCTTGGACATAGGCACTGCAATATACACCAGTCTATCTGATAACCAAGACAGGTACTAAGTCACTGCTGAGCAGGTAGTATATACAGTGTGGATGTGCTGCACAAAGAAATGATGCAGAATGGAGCTAGGCAGAGCAAAATATCATCACATTACTCAGAGTGGCATGTAATTTGAAACTTATGTGTTGTTTGTTTCTGGAATTTTCCATATAATATTTTTGAACTGTGGTTGGCTGTGGGTAGCTGAAATTATAGAAATAGAAAAAGAAACCACGAATAAGGGGGAACTTCTTTACTCCTGTTTTATTTCTTGTCTTAGTTATACCATGTGTTCTCTGTATGACCTTGGAAAAGTGACTTCCCCTCTCTGGGCTGCAGTTCCCTCCATATTAAACCATTTCCAAAGTTCTGAGACCCTCAGCCACACAGCTGATCCCACTGGGAAGTTTCTGGTTCCCTTGCTTTCACAGAACAGAGCTACCCAGTCCCCAGGGGCATGGTTCCCACAGTAGAAACCTACACTCCAGGACGATGGGCCACCGGGCAGAATTTGCAGACATCCTCTCTCTCTCCCAGCTGAAATGTCGCTGAGAATCAGTCTTCTGTTGAAGCCCCTGGGGAATATCCTCCAGGAGGGCCCTGCCCCAGTGGAGTCCCCACCAAGAGGCTTTTTTCCTGCTTTCCCCAGGAGACATAGTCTTATGCTGGCGCTCTGCTTCCTCCCTCCTGCCTCCTCTCAGGCCCCTCATTTGTTAGGAATACGCAAGTTATTACTAACTGTGCTCCCGTGGGTGCCAGGAGCCTGCTCTTTATCACGTTCATTCTCTTCATAACCCCTATATGACTGTCCTCTATATGTAAATACGGAAATGAAGGTTCAAGCTTATATAAGGCAGCCAGGGTCACCCAGAGAGAAAATCTTAAAGCCGGGATTTGAGCACAGGTCTTCAGCAGAGTCCATCATCCTTGAACAGCTGTAGGGCAGCGTGATCACATTGCTCCTTTGGTGGTGCTAAGGATGGGACCCAGGGCCTTGCGCATGCTAGGCAAACGTTCTGCTGTCGAGCTATGCCCCCATTCCCCAGAAGTGTTTGGAAGAGATGGAGAAAAGAAACAGAGTCGGAGGAGATTGGTCTGGAATTGTTTCTAGAAAAGGAAAATGTTTGGCCAGGTTTTGATGGCAGTAAAGGCCAGGGAGTAATAAAGGAGAGGTTCAGAGATTGGGAATTATATTCCTCTATTTTCTTTGGATGGGGGTAGGGAAGATCTAGATAGAACCCAGCGTAGACTGGGTTTCCTATCACCTTGTAACAGCCTCTTGTGGTATAACTACTGTGTACTGGGCATTGGGCTGGGAATGCGATGCCATCAACTCCAGTCCGGTCCTCACAGTCTGATGGGGGAGGCAGGAAAGCGGCTCTACTGTCCTGGGGACACACAGGTCCTCACTGACCCTGCATGCTAAGGGAAGGCAGAGCTCCTGGAATAAAACTGCCCTCCTTAAGCCCTCCAAAAACATTTCAGTTGCATCTCCTTCTCACACCCACACACTCAAGTCGAGTGAGATCCAAGAGTGGCCACAAAAGGATTCTTCAAGTAAAGCCCAAGAATCGACTAATTGATGCACTGTGACTCAGTAAAGCAGCCAGGGATGAAGCCTCCCCAGAGCTCACTGAGCAGCAGCTGCTGCTGTGCCTTCAGAGTGCCAGCTTGGATCTCTACCCTGACCAGAAAGAGCAAGAGGGGAGCAGGATGGACCTGCACACACTCAGCGCATCTCCTATGCACCCTCAAAGAACATACTCAGGTCCTAGAACAACCCGTAGTGAAGGGACAAACAGTCCTTGCTCTCAAGGAGATTGCCCTTGAACAGAAGTTTCAGAGCAAGTGAAAATGTAACCAAAGGAACACAGTTATTATAAATTGCATTAAGAAGAAAAAGGGGAAGATAGAGGTGATTATGAAGGCCGGGAGAGTGACTAAGTGGGATGGGGGATACAGATGGTGGAAGGAGAATTCAGGAACAAGTACCGGCTTTGAGGAACACCCACAGTCAGGAAGGAGGGGGAAGAGGGTGGCCAGCAAAGAGGACGGAGCAGGAAGAGGTCCAAGAGGGAAGAGATGCAAAGGAGTTAAAGGAGTGAGAGTCAGAAGCTCCTCACCCAGCAGTAATCTGTCTGAGCATCTGTTGGTACCAAGCCCAGTGCAGGCCCTGGGATGCAGCAGGAGGAAAAGCCCCTGCTCACAAGGAGCTTCTGCTCTGGTAGGGGAGGGGGATGAGTAAGTAACATCAGTAGGATGTCTGGAGTGATACGTGGAGGGAAGGAAGCAGGGAAGTGTGCTGGGAGGGCTGGGTGTGGAGAGGGAGAACTGTAGGTAAAACCGGGAGTTCTTTTTGAATGCAGCTCCCTCCCTGAGAGAGAGCCATCTGAGCAGACTTGAAAGATGGGGAGGAGGAAGCCATGCAGAGATCTGGAAAAAGAGAAGTCCAGACAAAGAAGAAGACAAATGCAAAGACCCTGCAGTGGGAGGACACCTGCCAAGGCAGCCAGTGTGCTGAACAGGAAGTGGGGCTGGGGAGGGCAAAGAGTAAAGCTGAAGTGAGAGGGGCCAGGAGTGACAAGGCTCTACAGCCAAAACTCTAGCTGGCAGGTTGGGAATGGACCACAACCAGGGCAAAGGCAGGGAAGTCGGTTGGGAGGCTATTGGCATTCAAAGAAAGATGGCAAGCTGGGTGCAGGGAGCATGCATGTAATCACAGTTTTTGAGAGGCTAAGACAGGAGGATCACAGGTTCAAGGCCAGCCTCCGCAATTTAGTGAGGCCCTCAACAACGTAATAAGACCCTGTTTTAAAACAAAAAAATATAAAGGGTTGGAAGTGTAGCTTGAAGATAGAATGTCCCTGAGTTCCATCGCCAATACAAAAAAAAAAAAAAAAAAAAAACCCATAAGGAAAAAGGAAAGAAAGAAAGATGAACAAAGGTAGTGGTAAAGATGTAAGATGTGGCTAATTTCTGGATCTGTTTTGAAGGTTGAATGAATAGTATTTGCTAACAGATTGTGGGTAGGGTGCAGGAAAAGAATCAGAATGGAATGGCCATTCATGGAATTAGAAAGTCCTAGAGAATCCATTCAGGGAAGAAAATGAGGAGCTCAGATTTGGACATGCTATATTTGAGATGGCTTTTGGACATCCATGTGGAGATGTTAAGTAGGAGGTTGTTAAGTAGATGTTAAGTAGTCTCGAGTTCAGGAGTGAGGACTTTGGTTAAAGAAATATAGATGTCAGCATATGAGTGGTGCTGAAAGTCATGAGACAATTTGAGATCCCAAGGCAAATAAATTTAGACAGCAAAGAGGACTCAAACTGTGCCCTGGGGCACTCTCGTGTTTGATGTGGGTCATGAGAGGAAACCAACAAAGGGTACTAGAAGACAGCAGCCAGTGGAATGAGACAGAGACCCAGAGAGTACCGTGTCTTTGGAAACAAAGGAAGTGTTTCCACGAGGAGAGAGAGAAGACTTGATTGTATCAGCAGTTGAGACCCATGAAGTGAGTGACAGACTGAGGACCCACTGTTATGGTTACATATAGAATGTCACCTGAAGAGCTCACATTTTAATGTTCAGAGGTGACGTATTTATTAAGTCATGAGGTTCTAATCTCATCAGCGGATAAACCCATTGTAATGGATTCATTGGATGGTAACCTAGGCAGGTGGGTGTGGCTAGAGAAAGGGCCCCTGGGGCTGTGGCCTCGGGGATTGTGCCTTTGTCTTTGAATCCCCTTGCTTGCTTGCTTGCTTGCTTGCGCTCTCTTGCTTCTGGCCTCTGTGATGTGGGAGTAGAGCCCTTGCTCTCTCCCTCCCTCTGCTTCCTGCCACCATGCCCTGATATCTGCAGACCCTGGTCTCACATGGGCTGAGCCAAAAATCTACAAAAACTGTGGACAAATAAATCTTCCTTCCTCTGAGTTGTGTGGTCAGTCATTTGGGATTATAGCAATGAGAATGTGGACCGAGACACTCACCACTGGGTCTGGGATCACAGTCATGATCAGCCTTGACAAGAATCATTTCAGTGGAACCCAATAGGGGGAGATCAGCTGTGGAAGACTGGGACAGGGTTGTGTTATTTGGGGGGAACTTTTGGGAGGGGGAGGCCTTTTGAAATGAGACAGAAAGGCCTAGGAAGGTTGGTTGTGCTGTGTGCCAGCAGGATAGTTCCATGAATGGGCCATGCCTAGAGGGAAAGGGCCTGGGGGAACCATATGCAGCCCCACCCCACTTAGAATCTTTTAGGCCCAGACATTCCCATTCTATCAGGAATTTGTAGCAAGGCAAATCCCTAGGACTCTGCCTAAATTCCCAAATGTCTGGATTCACATGTAGGACCAAGCTAGGACTGAAGCAGAGAGAGAAAACTTTCCACAAGAGGCCTGCAGGACAAATAAGGGTCACGTGGAAGCCCCAGGAGGTGCCAAGGGAGCAGAGCTCCTGGGTCTGGATGGCCTGCCCAAAGTCATAAAGACTGCTCCCCAGGGCCCAGCGCTGTATAATGCATGAAGACACCCAGCCCTGCTCTTTGAGCAGCTGGGGATCCCTGGCTGTGGCCCTTGCTCCACCCACCAGAGTCAGGGGCCTCCCTGTGACTATTGGGGCTGAGGCACCCTATTTACTGGCTGCTCAGCGGGAGTGGCTGGCTGCCTGATTGCCTTTGAAGCATGTTCATTTACCCCCCACTCCCTTGGGAAGACCTCATTATCCTCGTTATTCTCTGCTCTGCTCTCCTCCAGCACCCCCTCTCTCAGGGCATGGTGGACCCTCCTCCCCAGTGTCTTCCTTCCACCCCTGGCTCTGCAGAGCTCAGGTCCTGGGAGTGTGGCTCACTGCATCCAGCCCCAGGTTCTAAAGCCAATAGAACCTTCCTTGACTTCCCTGGGACTGCCCAAGGGACTGAGGCTTCTCTAGAAAAGGGTGGCTGAAAATCCACCAAGGACTCGGCAAGGGAAAGAGGAGAGGGGTGGGAGCCAAGCTCAATTGCATGAGGAGCCCTCACCAGGGCCCTTCGCAGTGGGCACTTGAGATGGCCACACACTCCAGAGCAGGAGACAACAGGGCCTCCACCACAGGCCTCCCTCCACAGAGCAGCGGGTGTGCACCCACCCTTCCACACCCTCTCACTTGGGCCAGTAGCTGTCCTTGGCTACATGGGGTTAAAGGTTTCCCATGTGGCACTGGAAAACAAAGCTAATTGGTCCAGACAGGGCTCCGACCTGGCCCTGAGCAGCCTGCTCAATCACTGCTCCGCTGGCCGTGGGTGTTCTTATTTAAGTCCTTTCTAAACTTGGCCTTTCGCAATAGGTCCTTCCCTGCAGCTTCAGAGGAAATGGCCTCATGACTGCCGGAGGCTCAGAACAGTGGAGACAGTTCCACTCTCGCCTTGATAAGCCCCTCAGCATTCAGACAATCCCTCAGCCTGTTGGCTGCTTGCTGGAGAGTCCGGCTCCCAGGAGACCAGACCCAGCTCTGAGTTACCACCTACCCTCGCATCTTGCCACGGCATTGTGGGCTGGGTGAGCCCACCCTGCCCTGCCCCCAGCACACAGTGCCCCTTCATTAGTATGCTGTGCCTCTCCATGGTATAAATATCTAATCTTTCCCTTACAAGAGAATGAATGGGAAATCATTAGGCAACAAGCTTATGCATCAACAAAAATCTATTCCTCCAACACAGGGTGCTCTTTCTGTTTCCCCCACCTTGCTGTGAAGAGCATATGTGCTTATCTGTTGCTTCTATCGCCTGATAACGCACAGTGACATTTTTTTCCTGGAGAGAGATGATTTGGTCCCAAGGGAAGCAACAGCCAAACACCCCCTCTGGACACTGTCACAGACATTCCAACTCCAGGATTCACTGGGGGGAAGGGGCTGGGCTCAGTTCCCCAGATCAGCAGCAATCTAGAGAGACTAGGGTCGTGGGGTGTAACCATGACCAGAATAGTCACCGACTGGGGAAACACTAGTCTGTTCCCGGAGGGCTTCTCATTCTCCTGTGGATCACACTGTTATGACTCCATGTTCTCACAGTCTTGGGAAGGCTGGAGCTGGAACAGTTCTCAAAGATGATGTAGCCCAACCTTTACCTACCTTTACCTTATGAGCAAGTTAAGACCAGAAAAGTCCACACAACGTGCCAGGTGGCTTGGTGGTGGATGCAAATCTGGACCCCAGGCCCAGGTCACATGAGCCCCATTCTGTGTGTTTCCTCCTGCCTGCCTTGTCTCTGGGTTTTCAGAGGGTATTTTGTCCTGTTTTTGTTGTTGGTCGTGTTTTGTTTTGTCTTGTTTTGGGTTCTGGGGATTGAGCTCAGGAGCATTCTACTTCCGAGCTCTATTTATGTATGTATGTATTTATTTTTGGTACTAGGGATGTAAGCCAGGAGCATTCTACTCCTAGGCTACATCCTCAGCCCTTTTTAATTTTTATTTTGAAACAGGGTCTCACTAAGTTGCTGGCGCTGGCCTCAAGCCTGCAATCCTCCTGTCTCAGTCTTCCAAGTACTGGGATTATCCATATGTTCTTCCATGCCTAGCTTTTTTCCCCCTCCTCCCCCTTTCCTCCCCAGACCTCTGTCCACTCATTCTGTGCTCAGGCCCCTCTATCCTGTTTGGGAGAGACCTGTTTTTAGCACTTGGGGGCTAAAAACAAAGACCATATCCCCTCTTCTCCATACAAGCGAGGTCAGCTAAGGATCGGAAACAGGCAAAGAACAAGCAACGTCAGCGGGAAAAGCAAGATGGAAAGAGAGGCTATTCATCAAAGTGCCTCGATGCTGAGCCAACCAACCCCCCCACTCAAAACCTCCCATCGCACATAAATATTTATACCTTGAAGGAGGGAGCAGACAAGGCGAGCTGTAGAGTCTAGGTCAACCTTGTCCAGTTGCTAGCATATTGTTGTGGTTTCTGGAGTCAGTGACAATATAGAAAAATGTGTTCTCTATGGCAGTCCCACCCCCAGCTCCCCACCAGCCCCGAGCCCACCTGGTCCTCATACATCTTCATCAATGGTCCCCCTGTAGCCAGGTTTTCCTCTCATGTCTCAATTGATGCTTACTCATTCTCCATGAATATTTAATATCTTCATTTCTGGACACAGTCCCGGAGACCTTGAGGGTCTCTCTAGGGCTGCATCAAGACCTGAGATGGAGAGAGATCCATGGAGTCCTCTTGGCCTTGGGATGAGGGGATTAGAGGAGGGGGCAGCCCTGGGTGGCGCAGGTGGACGGGATGCTCAAGCCTCCAGCCCTCTGGCCAGCATAGAGTGGCTCTGTTCTCAGTCTGGATGGACTGAGAAGCTCCAAAGATGACCTGGGAAGCCTTCCACAGATGTTGTTTTTAGATGTCCACTGTGCTGATGGTCTGGACTCGACAGGGCTTGAAGTTCACCAACACCCTTGACTTTGGGACTAGTTTCTGTAGGCGATGTTTTATATTGTCAACACAAAAGAGCGTGAGTGCATTTGGGGTGGTGGGAGTGGAAGTGACATCTGGAGAGGGTGAGACAACAAACTCAGATGACCGGGGTGTGCAGAATTGCAATTGCTGGGTAAGCAGGGTATCCCTCCGGGCTCCTCCTGACAGCCACCACCTTGCAGAGTAGGTTCTGGTATGGCCTCCAGTTTCCAGATTAGGGAACTCAGGCAACTCACACAAGGTCACTGGTCAGTGAGTGACGGAAGTCAAACCTGGGCAGGTTGGCTCTGCAGGATGTGCCCCAAACCCTCCTCTCTTCTGCCTCTTGAGAGCTATCTGAGACGTGCTCTCCCAAGATGCCCACCTCTGCCTGGCATGGGAGCATCTGTGCCCTCAGTCCTTCTGGCTCCCATTTTCTGCATCTTCTGCCATCTCCATGGCCCCTGAAGGCTCTTCCTTCACTGACCCAGTCAGGGGACACAAGCCCAGCTCCGCGCACCCTGATTGGCACAAAATGGCCACAGCATACAGCCATAGCTCCACTGTGATGGAAGTGAGTGCCCGACGCCTAGGGCACAGGCTTCTCCCATTACATACCCACACCCGTCACCCTCTCAGCTCCCCCACACCAAGTTTCAGACCTCAAGGCCAGACATAAACACACAAGGCTCCGCCTTCAATTGCCAGGGTAATTTAGTTCTGTCTGGCCCCAGCCAGGCTCAGTTCCAGAGCCATCATTCCCAGCGTGGTGTTCAGTAAGTAACTGACCATCTCCTCCAGGAACAGCGGAGCCTTACGCCTGCACCATGCTCCACCCTCAGAAGAAGGCAATTGTGGTTTTAAAGATTTATTTTCTCTCTTACCTAAAAATTGCTCTAGCCATTGTCATTCTTTGGTGATTGCAGGGGCCATTTCCTGCATATGCAGGGAGAGGCCCCTCTTAGGGGAATCGTGGGGTATTCCTGAGCTAAAAAGGGGGAGGCCTCTTTCCACCTCACCCCTCCCAGTTCTGCCTATCAGTCCATCCCCCCACAATGAGGCCTGGATGGAAGGAGGCAGACTTTCAGGGACACACATAAATGTGGAGACAGTAGCCAGGGGAGGGCTCAGGAGGGGCTGTCCAGACACCCCCCCAGGAGACCATGCCTGGGGTGGCCACTTGGCAAGTGGGTCTCTGCATCACCCACACTCACTTCCTTCTGTTCATCCTTGATATTCAGCCAAGTGCTTTTCTACACAGCCAGGCTATTTCAGAGGTGCTAGGGCAACCAGGAGGAAGGTTGGGTCTGTCTATACTCAGGTTGGAGTGTGTGTGTGTGTGTGTGTGTGTGTGTGTGTGTGTGTGTGTATGTGGGGGTTGAACCCAAGAGAATTCTACTTCCCCCAGCCATATTTTATTTTGAAACAGAGTCTTGCTAAATTGCTGAGACTAGCCTTAAACGTGATCCTCTTGTCTCAGCCTCCCAAGTATTGGGATTACAGGTGTGTGCCACCACACCCAGCAGGTTGGAGCTTTAAAGATAGGGTAGTACAGAACATGAAGGGCCAGCCAGAACCAAGGGAAATCCCATGGGGAAAGACAGGGGTCTCCTCACCTGGCAAGCCCTCTCCAGAGCCCTCCTCTGTCCCCAAGAAGGCTCCATGTCTTATTTGAATGCAGGAAGTCATCTTGTGTGGGGAGGGCTGGGGAGCAGTTGTCCCTCCCGGCCTCCTTTCCTCCGTGTCTGGCCAAGTCCCTCCCTCCCCAGCCTCGAGTTGAGTCATCTCTTAGTGACACATGGGACCAGGTGTGAGGAGCAGTCCAACTTCCAGAGACAGAAAAGCAGCTCTGTGGTGTATCATGAGGACACGAGACACTTTTCCCTTCTTAAAAAGTTGGGGACGGAGCTGGCTTTGTGACTGGAGGCACCTGCTTGGAAATGCCTCCCCCACATTGTCAGAAAGTGTCTCCAGCTGAGTCACCCCAGTGAGAGCGTCACTGTAAGGAGCCCTGCCCAGCACCTCCCTAGGATCAACAGCTGAAATCAGAAAGCAGGAAGGAAGGGACACGGAACAGCCATGTGCAGAGTGCCCAGAGGACGCTGGAGAAAGGGGAGTGTGAGCAAGGAAGGTTCTGGAGCTGGCCCAGAAGGGCCGGCCCTGCTTTGGCATCCTGAGGTGAGATTAGGGCTCCAACGTGGCTTCCAAGGGGAAATCACGAGAACTGGAGTTTCTTGTCTCTGGGCTTTTTGGGTAAGTTCAAGGAGAAAAAGAGGCCAGGGAAAAAGCAGGCTGAGGAAGCCTTGTAATTCCAAGTCTTGCTGACTGGGCTTTTTTCTTTTTTCTTTCTTTTTTTTTTTTTAGTAAATCCCATCCAAGCCTGGGCAGACACCCAGCTCTCTTTGGGGAGTGAATGTTCCCTAAGGAAAAATATTCCCCCAACCTTACTTAGGGAATTTTTGCCAAAGAAACTCTGGCTGAACTGTTTCCTCTTGCATGAGATAGGAAAGGAGAATCTCAGCGCAGTCCCCTGATGGCCACCTGAGGCCAGCCAGCTGGAACCAGGCCCAAGGCGGTCCCAGGGGCGGGTGTGTGTATGTGTTGGGGTGTGTGTGTGCATGCACACACACATACACACACAAGCCACACCCTGGGTGTTTCAGTTAGAATTTTCACTACTGTGATCTAAATACTTGGACACAGAGAGTTAGAGGAGGAAGGTTTACTGGGGCTCTCAGTTTCAGAGGTCTCGATCCATAGGGCCGGCTCCAGAGCATTAATGGTGGTGACGGTGGCAGGAGGTGCAGAGGGACACTGCTCTCACATCAGAGAGGCCGAAAGTAAAGAGAGGGAGAGGAGGGGCCCATGGACCTACACGGTCCCCAAGGCCACACCCTACCTCCCTGCATTACCACCCAATAATATTCACATTATTAATCCACGAATGGACGTATCCACTGATGAAATTCGAGCCCTCATGACTCGGTTACCTCACCTCTGAGCGGTTTTGCATCACCAGCACGTGAGCTTTTCCAGGGGTTAAGGGTTTCTAGACCCAAACCCTAACACTGGGGAGCAGCCGGCGCCTTGCTCCCGTTCCACTGTGTTTGACTGTCTTTTTGTCACTCCATCCTCCTCAGAGGACCCTAGCCAAGCCGAAGGGGACACTTTTTGGTTCTCATAAGAAACTGCATTTGGAGAAGAAGAATTTCAAGGAGACCTGTATCCTAAAGATCATGCATCTAATTAATGCCCATAAAGGTGGTTATAAGTCCCAAACTGTCCACTTTAGGTGGGGTCTCAGCCTCTCTCTCTCTCTCTCTCTCTCTCTCTCTCTCTCTCTCTCTCTCTCTCTCTCTCTCTCTCATGCTGAAAAAGAAGGATAAAAATTGTCTCTTTGTTTTATTCACAGGGAAGCTGAGGGAGGCCCTAATAAGGGCTAGAACTGCTTGGGGCCACACTTTCAGGGAGGCTGCCAGTCAGTATCTAGAGGCCTGCAAGAGAGTTGATCAGGACAGACCTTGTGCCCTCCAGCAGCCTGCAGGAGGCAGGAGACCAGGGCTTGAAGCCTGCGCTTGCTGTGTGGCATCAAACTACATTACCTTTCTGTTTCCTCATTAGTTAAATGTGGAAAATAACCTGTATGCTAGGATTGTGATTAGGAGAAGATTGAACATCTCAATAAGACAATTCTTAGGTTCTTGTCATGGTTTATTGCTCCTGAATCTAACAACAATAATACTTAGTGCATTAGGTGCATTTATAACCTTCCCAATACAGTAAGAAATCAGTGTGTCCATTTTCTAGATGAGGAAAGTAGGGGAAATTCCCTAGAGTCACATAGTTTTAAAGTGATAGAGTAGAGAATCCAAACCGAGATCAGTTTCTTTATGTGCTGTATAACTCTAATAGATTTCACCCTTCTATGCCTCAAGGCAGACTACTCTTTTGCATTCTTGTTTTTAGATATTTGGGAAAAGGCAGAAAGCTACAAAAAAAAAAAAAAGAAAGACAATTCTTTAAGCTAATTTTCCCTGGAACATCATGATTAATATTTTGATGAAACCTGAAGTCCTACTGCTGCTTCACACGAAGCCCATAGGGTCAGGAATGTGCTCTGGACTGTGAGAGGGGGTCAGTGCCTTGGCTGGGTTAGGCCTGGAATTTTCCAGGATTGAGTTCTGGAAGAATGTAGTGTGGTGTAGACAGGAGGGAGGAGATTGGTAGGTGTGCCCACTCAGAGGTGGGTCAGAGTTGGGGATGGACTCACAGGGCTGATGGGCCCTCGGCCAGGCTTATCACCATAAGCCACAGCCACTACTCATTTGTCATCCACAAATCTTTGGGTTCTCGGAGATGTTAGGAGTAGGAGGAGCCACTGGTCCCTTCTTCCCAAATGATGTGGTTGCAACATCCTGGAAGACTCTCTGGAGAGCCCTGCAACCTCACAGGGGACCATCAACCTTTCCCTGGGACTGGAGACATCACCTGTCCCTCCTCTGCCACTTGGCTGCCCTTATGGGCAGAGCAGCAGGGCAAACTCCAACTAAACCCTCCCTCCAGGGCAAGTAGTAGGGTCAGGTGCAGTTCTGTCTCCCCTCTGGGGCAGCGTCAGCAGCTAAGCTCCTTCACACCACATGACTCTGAGTGTCATCCCAGGGACAGGGGACCAGGTGCCAACCAGACCTCCTCACCCAGTCCTAGGTCCAGACCATTCATGGTGCAGATGCCATTATTATTGTTATCAATAATAGCAGTACTAGTGAGTCTACCTTACTTTACACAGCACTGTTGAGTTTACAGAGTCCTTCAGTACACATAGTCTCATTTAATTCTGAGCAAGTTTTTGTAGGAGGAATTATCCTAATTCCACAGAGAAAATTCAGGTAAGAGAGACCAAGTTGTCTGAGGGAACACAATAATAAAAACTCTCACTTGTTTACTTGGCACCTTGAAGGTGGCTCTAAAGGCATGTAAGAAGAGTAAGCATAAGTTTAAAATATCATACAAAAGTAGCAGAAGGATAAGTGAAAGAACATGAAATGGGTCCTGACAGGCCACCCATAAGGGACGTGTCCAAACATTGCCAAGCGCTAGGCCTCACATCTGACTTGAAGAATTGAAGTGGCCAACACAAAGAGGGAAACAGAGTCACAGAATTGCATGTCCATTAAGTAAGAACAAAGCAGATACTTAGGGAAAACAAAGCTATTCCTGATCGATCCTAGGGCAGAAGGGAATTTTCTACCAAGGGCCAAACAGAGAAAGGGTGAGCAACATCATGGAGTGTGGCCTTTGAGTGCTGGAGCCTTATTAACATCTCTAAGCCTCGGTTTTTTCATCTGTAAAGTGGGGGTAGTCATAGACCCTAGCTCATAGATTTGTTGTGACAAATAAATGAGATTCTTTTAGAGATCTTTTTTTTTTTTTTTTTGCGGTACTGGAGATGGAACCTGGGGGCATTCTACCTCCAAGCTACACCCCCAGCCCTATTTTTTTATTCTTTATTTTGAAACAGGGTCTCACTAAGTTGCGGAGGGCCTCACTAAGCAGCTGAGGCTGGCCTCGAACCCAGATCCTCCAGTCTCAGCCTCCCAAATGCTGGGATTACAAGCGTGCGCCACCACGTCCGGCTTTTAGAGATTTTTAAACCCAAATAATTGTGTCGTACGCTACTTAGTCAAGGTTCCAGAAGCATTGAGGAAACCCAAACATTGGGTAATGTGTGTAATAGATGATGACCTTTCAGAAAACCAGGTTGGTCTGGCATGCTGGCTCAAGAGGGGATCCTGGGGTTCAGCAGCCTGTATTGGAACCCCCATTTCTCCCATCTTTAGTCAAATGGGCTGTTTAACTTAATATCTCCATGCTTGTTTCCTCATCTAGAAAATGAAAGTTATAATAATCCATACTCCATAAAGTTGCTTTGAGGATTAAAGGAGAGAGAATTCCTACAAAGCTCTTCTCCAAGGGCCTGCACGCAGCAGGTACTTGATCAATGCTAAGTGGGGGGGGGGAGGGAGAAGGAAACAGAGATTTGGGGGCTGGGAACTGAACCGGGGGTGCTCTATCACTAAGCTATATCCCCAGCCCTTTTTGTTTGTTACTTTGAGATAGGGTCTTGCTATGTTGCCTAAGCTGGCTTTGAATTTTTGATCCTCCTTCCTCAGCCTCCCAAGTAGCTGGGATTACAGGCATGTGCTATTGCCCCCCCTCCCCATTTATGAATAGTATTTTTAGGGTTCTTCTTTATTGTCATCCTTGCCGTGTCAAGAGAGGCAGGCCTGGAATGCAAGCCACTTGGCTTCCACTGACACCCCATTCTGTTTGTTTCTGTGTCTGTACCCCTGAACCCTAGCCTTGTATCTAGTACAGTTCATACATATGAAATAGAATTGGAAAGTGAGAGAAGGGATTCTATCATGTTTCAGGAGTCAGGAAACCCCATCAAACATCAACAGGGCTGCACAATCCTTCCAAGCCTCAGTCATCTGATCTATAAACTGAGAAGGGACCTTTGTCACCTGGAGGATCCTTGAACTCTAACCCTGCCTATCAGAGAGGCCTTTACTCTGAAACTGCTCCCTGCAGCAGGAGTTGCTCCGGGGAATCTTTGGAGAGGCATTAGTTAGGCAGATCTGGTCCTACCTTCTCCTCCAGGGAGGGAGTGGGCTGCAGCAGAGCCCGGCAGAGCCAGGGTGTGTGGAAGGCAGCGGTCATTCATTTGTAGCCACTGCACAGGATCAAGGAATCTGTGACTTCCAGTTGCCCAGCCTGGCAGGAAAGGACCTGGGTCTACGGGAGAGGTGGATTTCCACTCCTGTTTAGGGAAGAGTGGCCTCAGCTCACAGACAGGAGATGGCTCTGTGTGGTGTAAGAGGAGAGGCAGATGAGGGTGGGGGAGGCAGGAAGAGGTGAGAGAGGAAACACTGGCGCTGTGTGGGAGGCAGGAAAAGCTGAGCATGACTTGAGAAGGAGCCCAGGCCATGGGGAGAGCCGGGAGCAGCAGGCTCCTCCTCAGCAGCCAGCGGCCACAGCAGGGACCGGACAGCCAGGCTGAGGGCCTGTGAGCGTCTTCAGTGCAGAGAGGCAGTTCCTCCAAGACAGACCTGCTGTGGAGCTGGAGCTCAGGCATCCCAGGCCGCGTCCTGGTGCCAGGGCAGATGGAGCCTCAAAATTCTCCATGGGTCCCTGCTCCCCACCCCAGGGGCTGCTCCCAGCCCGAGCTTCCTTCTCACCACTCTGCCACTCCGAGCTCTGCCTGGAAGGGAGGAAATAACCATTAGTGTCACCTGCTCACCAGTGGGAGACATTAGCTGGCTCTGGCAGAACACACGGCCTATAATTTTTGGAGGAGTTACAATAATGGAGCTAATTTGGCATTTCATCATCTTCTGGGTGAGCAGAGGGGGAAGGGAGGCCTGGGGCTTGTGCACAGCAACCTCCCAGCAAAGAGCTCCTTGCTTCCTCTGGCATCTTTGGGTTTCTGGAGCCATGTTCCCTCCTCCCTCATCCTCCTCTCCCACGCCACTTGCTTCTTCTTCTAGTGGTGAATTATGAGATGCAGCTCAGAGGTGGCTAAAGCCAGCCCCAGTCAGCCACCAGACACAGCTCCACAGCAGGAGGAAGCAGGAAAGGGCCTAAAGAGTGACAAATGGCTGAAGCTGTTCTGCACTGGGCACCATGTGAGAGCTTGTCCCTCCTCCCCTTCCCCTCACACTGGAGATTGAACCCAGGAGTGTTCTACCACTAAGCTGTATCCCCAGTTCTTTTTATTTTTTATTATGAGACCAGGTTGCTCAGGCTGGCCTCGAAATACAGTCCTCCTGCCTCAGCCTCCAGAGCACTGGTATTACAGGTGCACACTGCCATGCCTGGCCATGTGAGAGGTTTCAAGAGCATACACTCATTGATTCTCAGCTTCCTGCATTTTCTTGGGGAGGGGAGGTTGTCTGGTACAGTGCTTTCATTTTGCAATTGAGGAAACAGAGGCACAGCAACAGGCCCTACATTATCTTGCTGGTTAGGAGTACCTCTTGGATTCAAAGCCAGGCCTCCTGCTGACTCAGACATCCAGAGGACACACCTGGCCCCTCAGCCCACCTGGCAGACAGATGGGAGAGCCACCACCTGCACCGAGATGGCAGGAGAATGAGAGGTTTATAGGTTGTATGCCTGTCCCACGTGAATTCTTGTTTGTCCACCAGCAGCTGGCCACACCCTCCCTATGGCTGCCTCCAGCACCAGCCTGAGCACCTTCCCCTTACAGAGCCACCCCAGCATGACAGTACTGGGGTCAGAGAGGGTCAGAGAAGTTCAAAGACTTTCACAGTCACACAGCTGGGAAGCAGTGAGGCAGGGATTTGAACCCCAAACCCCATACATGCCCCTACCAGCGCTGTTTATTCTGGTTCTCTTGTAGCAGGCTCATGATACCACCCCTCTGGTTGGAAAAAGGGCCAAGATCCCAACTTCCACCAGACCCCAAGTAAGGAGTTCTTTATCAATGGTTAATTATAGGTCTAGATGAAGGCCACCAAAATGCCTGAATATTTTAGAAATCCAAGGAAACTGAGTTTCTTTTGGAGGAGAGAAGGAGGAAAAACTGATATAAGCTTCTTTTGCGGTGGTGCACAACTATAATCCCAGAGACTTGGGAGGCTGAGGCAAGAGAATAGCAAGTTCAAGGCCAGCCTGGACAACTTTGTAAGACAGATAAATGATAGATAGATAGATAGATAGATAGATAGATAGATAGATAGATAGATAGATGATTGATAGATAGATAGATAGATAGATGAACAGATAGATAAATAAATAGGGTTGGTGATGTAGCTCAGTGATACTTCACACCTGAGTTCAATTCCCAGTATAGTAGGGGAAAAAAAAAACAAAGATAGAGACTTTGAAGACATAATGTCTAAGCCATGATGAAACTGTAGCAGGGTGCTGGAAGGGAAGGACAGAGTACCCCAGACCCCAGGAGATACTGGGTTGGACATCCAGGTGATGTTCTGAGTTCTGGGGTAGAACACTGCAAAAGGTGGGAGTGAGGTTTGTTTAATTTTTTCCCACTTTTAGAAATTTATTCTACAGACATATTTACACATTACAAAATGGCCCTTTTTACCCTCTGGATCCCTCTTCACTCCCCCCCCTTCCCAGACATGTTAGTGAGATCAGTAGTGGCCTTCATATATGGACATAGCATTATTTGAACTGTTTCCTTCCTCAACCCTTCTTTTTTTCTTTTCCCCATTTCCCTCCCCCAACCCCTTCCACCTCTCTACTGGTCTTTCTCCTCATTTAACTGAATTTTGTTTCCTATTTTCTCTCGAGCTTCCACATATGAGAGAAAAGATATGACCCTTGGCCAGGCATGGTGATGCACACTTGTAATCCCAGTACTTGGGAGGCTGAGACAGGAAGATCCCAGGTTCGAGGACAGCCTCAGCAAGTAGTGAGATTCTCATCAACCTAGCAAGACCCTTTTTTCAAATAAGAAATAAAATTGGGCTTGGGGTGTATCTCAAAGGTAGAATGCATCTGGGTTCAATCCCAGTACCAAAAAGAGAAAAAGAAAAGAAGAAAGGTATGACTCTTGACTTTTTTTTTTTTCTTTTTTGTGGTACTGGGATTGAACTCAGGGGCATTCTACCTCTGAGCTTACACCCCCAGCCTTATTTTTTATTCTTTATTTTGAAACAGGGTCTCACTGAGTTGCGAAGGGCTTCACTAAGCAGCTGAGGCTGGCCGCAAACCTGCGATCCTCCTGTCTCAGGCTCCCAAGTACTGGGATTACAAGTGTGTGTCACCATGCCCGGCTTGACCCTTGACTTCCTGAGCTGGCTGATCTTGCTTAGCATAATATTCTTCAGTTCTATCAGTTTTCATATGCAAATGACAAAATTTGTTTTTGTATTTTTTTTTTATGGCCGAGTAGAATTCCATTGTGTATATACCATATTTATACATTAATCTGTTGACAGACACCTGGGCTGGTTCCATAATTTGGCTATTGTGAATTGTGCTGCTATGAACATGGGTATGCATATATCACTATAGTATTCTGACTAATTCTTTGAGAAAGATACTAAGGAGGGTCATATGGTAGCTCCATTCTTAGCCTTTTGAGGAGCCTCCAGACTGATCTCCATAGTGGTTGTAGTAATTTACAATCCCTAAGAGTTTCTGTTTCCCCATATCCTCACCAGCATTTATTGTTGTTTGTATTCTTGATGAGTTAGATGGAATCTCTGTGTAGTTTTGATTTGCATTTCCCTGATGGCTAATGATGTTGAACATTTTTTCATATATTTGTTGGCCATTTGTATTTCTTCTTTTGAGAAGTATCTATTCAGTTCAATTGCCCATTTTTTAATTGTGTTATTTGTTTTTGGGTATTAGGTTTTTGAGTTCTTTAAATATCCTAGACATTAATCCTCCATCAGAGGAGTAGCTGACAAAGATTTTCTCCCATTCTGTAGGCTCTTCAGACTCTTGATAGCTAGCTTTGCTGTGAAGAAGCTTTTTAATTTGATGCCATCTCATTTATGGGTTCTCAGTTTAGTTTCCTGAGTTTTGGGGTCTCATTGAAGAAGTCTCTACCAGTACCTACATGTTGGGGAGTTGGTCCTATGTTTCCTTCTAGTAATTGCAGTTTCTGGTCTAATTTCTTGGTCTAATTTTCAAAGAGACATCAATTGTTCAGTGTGGTGCTTCTTGAAAGCTGGGTCTGAATGAGCTGATCCATCTTTGGTGGCCTCTTGCTGCCTATGATATGTGATTGGAATCACAGTGCTATGGTCCTCAAATATCCCACACTAAGGGAATGACTCTCAAGATTTGACACCATCAACTCTCCCAAGAGGCCAGTAGGGTCTGCCGACCTATCTTCACCCCTCCTCAAGACCTAAGGGAACAAGAAACTAAAAGTCCAACTCTGCAGGAGATGGGAAAATGCCTT
Source organism: Graphiurus murinus (assembly GCA_004027655.1). Classification (NCBI taxonomy): domain Eukaryota; kingdom Metazoa; phylum Chordata; class Mammalia; order Rodentia; family Gliridae; genus Graphiurus; species Graphiurus murinus. The sequence continues at coordinate 32,644 of PVLC010003495.1, read as the reverse complement.
GTTCACTTAGAACTTCTTCACGCATAGGTTTCCTGCTCTGGCTTGCCCCCGACAGCCCAGGTGGAAAGATCTGTGCACCAAGGTCCTTCTGCTGAGCTGCTGCGTGGGGGACAAGAGCTCTGCCCCAGGGTTCTGCCCACTGCTGGCTCGGCTGCCTCCTCTCCCATAGGAGCAATTCTTTTGAAACAGGGTCTCACTAAGTTGCTGAGGCTGGCCTCAAACCTGCAATCCTCCTGTCTCTGCCTCCCACGTAGTGGGATTACAGGTGTGAGCCACTGAGCCTAGCTCCAGATACTTTTTATGAGAAATGACAGGCTTAGGCCAGGGTGCTCAGCTAGCTCTGCTAGCTGGCTCGTGTGGGCAGAAAATGGATCCTCTGGCAATCTGTAATGCAGGGAGACACCATGCATTGGTCTCCTTTCAAGAGGAGGCAGGTGGGGCAGGGAAAGGGAGGTGAATCCTCTGAGTTGTGTAGGGTCCTCTCTGCTACTTCTCCAGATCACCATGAAATTTTGCCTTCAACACCTACATGGGTCCTCAGCACCCCTGATCCTCAATAACCAGGGGCAGAGGTGGGGTGGAAAGGATGACGTGATGCACGGACCAGTTCAGAGGAGGCTAGGCAGGAGGGTGGAGGAGAGCCAGGCCTTCAGAGTCCACACAGCTGAGGCCAAATCCGAAGTTACCACTGAGACCTTAGGCAAGTTACTTAGCCCCTGGGAATTTCAGCACAACGTGGTGACAACTGTGGGCTCCTATGGGGAATGCAGTATGAGTAAAATAAATGAAATATATATTAAGTACCTAGCGTGGTCCCTACAAACTAGTAGATGCTCCACAACTGCCAGTTCCATCTCTTCCCTTGCCTTTGGCTCTCATCACCAAAGTAAGTAGGTTAAAGGAAGCAGTAAATTTTTCAAAATCCTGGCCAGTGTGTGTGTGTGCTCTTTTGGTCATCTAACTAGGTGAAGGCAATGCTCCAATGATGCCGGTGCAATTGGTCAGGGAACCACATTTGAAAACTACTGTAATAAGGGATATTTAAAGAATGGTACCAGATATTTTTTTTTTTTTGTACTGAGGATTGAACCCAGAGGCATTCTACTTCCAAGCTACACCCTCAGCCTTTTTATATTTTGTTTTGAAACAGGATCTTGCCATGTTGCTGAGAGTCTTGCTACTTTCTCGAGGCTATCCTTAAGCCTGCAATCCTCTTGTCTTAGCCTCACAAGTATTGGAATTACAGGTGTGTGCCACCACACCTGGCTTCCAGATATCTTTTAAACACTGCCATTATTTGAGATCTCATTCTCTTAAACCCTCTAAGTTTGGGTGAGGCATCTTCCTGAAGGTGCTCTAGCACTTCCATAACACCAAGAAGTTTCACCTCCCCCAGGGATATGGGCCCTCGGCACACCTGATCTTTGATAACCAGAGACAGAAAGTGGGGTGGAGAGGAGGTAACAAGGAAGGGGATGAAGCACAGATGGGCTGAGCTATCCAAAGTGCCTTATAGTGCCCAGGGAAAAGCCAAGGATGGTAGTGAGCAAGCTACTCTGCATGGCTTCCATCCATCAGCACAATGCACCAGTACCTCACACAGGAGAAGAGGCCCTTTTGTAACCCCCACTTCAGCTTGGCAGCCCTGATATCTAATGACCTTGGTTGCATTAGGACGTTCCCATGCAATGGTGATTCTAACAGCCTGACCCTGTGCAGCCTCAGAATCTCTTCTTTTGCCTTTTGTTATAAGCTGAGGATACCTTAAAGTTACCTCAGGAGTGTGTCAATAATTCAAATATCCAGGCAACATTTTCAGGGATTTTTTTTCTGGGGTACTGGGGGTTAAACCCAGGGGTGCTCTACCTCCAAGCTACACCCCCAACCCCATTTTATTTTTTTGTTTTATTTTGAAACAGGGTCTCACTACACTGCTGAACTGCTAAACTGCTGAAGGTCTCGCTAAGTTGCTGAGGCTGGCCTCAAATCTGAGATCCTCCTGTCTCAGCCTCTTAAGTAATGAAATTACAGGTGTGCTTCACCACACCTGGCTTCTTTCAGAGATTCTAGTTTGGTAGATCTTGGGTGCCACTCAGAAATCAAGTTTCCATTTCCCCAGTGACTCTAAGGAAGAAGATCTTCAAACCACCCTTGAGGATCATCTCTAGAGACTCTATTCTGAGGCCCTCTTGTTACCCACTGTGCCAGTCCTGGGGGACCAGCTGCTGAGGGTCAGCAAGTGCCCCTTGCTGTCATCCCATTCTTGTCCTCACCTTCTTAACCAGGCAAGTCCACGAAGCCGAGCTCCTCATAATTCAACAATCATGTGCCAGCAGGTTATTCCAGGCACTGTGCTCAGGGCTGGGAATACAGTGGTTAGTAAAATCCAAGGTGTGACCCGGGTAAGGCAAGCATGGCACCTCGGGCAAGCATATAGGGGCGCTCACTCTTGGGTACGTGCATGGACCTGAGAGCGAGCGCCTCATTCACTTTCGTTTCTGGGCACCTGGTTCTTCTCACCCTCATCCTGATTAAACAGACCCAGGCCCCACACAGTCTGGGTTGGGAGTAGAGAAAAGGAGAGGGGTGAGGACAGAGTGTGCAAAGTCCTGGGGCCTGAAGAACCTGGGACACCCAAGCTGTGGGTGGGCCTGAGCACAGTGAGGAGAGCCAGGGCTTGAGGTGAGGCTGGAGAGTCAGCCCAATCAGGCAGGGCCTCGTAGGTTCCTTACACAAGAGGATATTTATTTATTTATTTATTTATTTATTTATTTATTTATTTATTTATGTATTTATTTATGGCACTAGGGATTGAACCCAGAGGCATTCTACCTCTAAGCTACACCACTCCTCACCCTATTTTATTTTCTATTTTGAAACAGGGTCTTGCTAGGTTGATAAGCGTCTCACTATTTGCTGAGGCTGTCCTTGAACCTGCCATCCTTCTGTCTCAGACTCTCAAGTACTGGGATTACAGGCATGTGCCACCATGCCCGGCTTCACAGAGGGTTTTAAACAGAGTTTAAAAGTGCTCCTTTTTACATCTTGGAAAGAGCACCCTGGCCTCTGGGTGGGGAAGAGAGGTCAGTTAGGACGAAGCTGCCTGCAGGCGGGTGTGGATATGGCTCTGCACAGGAGCTGTGGGGAGGACGGGGGTGCGGCTGGCCATGGCACTGGCCGAGCTGGGTGATGCTGGGGCTCAACGCCAAGAAGAGAGGAGGGCAGGGTCCACGATGACATCTCGTTCCTGACTTGAGCAACAGGGGCTTCAGAAGGGCCATCTACTGAGTTGGGAAATACAAAAGGAGAATGTGAATGGATGATGAGGGAAAGGTCGCCTCGAGCTTCCACGGAGCTCCAGGTTTCTGTGAGGTGGCTGCCTGGCTGTGCCCTGGGGGATCTGTGAGTCTGGAACCTAGAAGAGAGGTCTGTGGAGGGTCATAAATTCACGAGTCATGAGGGAGGAGATGGGCGTTAACATTACAGATGAGTAAGGAGAGAAGAGGGCCCAACCTATGTCGGAGGAGAGGCCCAAAGAGGAAGCTGGGCAGAAGCAGCTGGAGAGATGGAAAGAAGGCCCCAGGAGAGTTTAGCAAGATGGAGAGGTTCTGAAGTATAAAGAGTGGGGGCTGGGGAAAGACCCCAACTTTCAGGGTGTCTGTTCCCAAAGAGACAATGAAGCCAGAACCGCTGTCAAGCCCGAGCCTCCAGCTGAGCCAGGGCACCTGTTGGCAGGACATTTCTCAGCTGCCCCAGAGGACCACCTCACTAGGACCAGGGCATCTTCCCTCCTACAGAGGGCCCCTGCCCAGTGATAGGAAGAGAGCAGATCCCTTCAGCCCACCATCATCCCAGGAAAAATGATAGCTGTCAGACAGCCGCCCAGCAGGACAATTGTAGCAAGAAATGAAGACAGGATTCTCCTTGTTAACGTCACTAATGTGCCATACACACACACACACACACACACACACACACACACACACACACACATATACACACACACACACACACCATTAATAAAGAACCAGTGGCAGGAGCAGACCCCAGGTGAGGCCAAAGCCCTGGCCTCTCATGGAGCAGCACCCCATGGTGCAGACTTTCTGGCTGGGCCAGCCACTGCCTCTATCTCTTCTAGAACTTCTCCAACTCTTCAGTCCTCCGGCCCTTTTCCACCCCCACACAGTCTCTCTCCCTCTCCACCCACTTTCTTAGAAGTCATTAGGAAGAGGGTTGCACCCCCCAGTGTGATTCTGACTCATGGATATTTGCCCAAAAATAATGGTGCATGTGAAACACTGAACTTCTTTTCAAGGGCAGGTTCAGAAGAAGGGGTGAAGAAGCTTCCCAAGCAAAACCGTCTGTGTCCCTGAAGATGCTCAGAACCAGAAACATTTGGCCTCTCAAAGGGTTGCCCAGGACCAGGGCCAGCCTAGGGGATCTCACTCTTCCTCCTCACCAGCTAGAAGACCCCTCTCCTCCTTGGCAGTAGGAGCTCAGTGTCCACACTGCAGGGTGAAGCTGGAGTGGGTCGAGCTTCAGCCTGCGTTCTGACTGATCATTTATTCATAACGTGGCAAGGCCTTTGGGGCAGGAAAACCCTGGAGAGAAAAAGCAGGGGTGGAACTCAGAACAAACAGGCTGCCCCAGCACCCAGCAGGAAGCCCGGCACTTGCCAGGGCCCATCCCACCCTTCCACCCCGGCCACCCCCAGCATTCTGCTGGAGCTCTGGAAGCCTGGGTCTGAGGAGGAGCAGGGAAACAGCCCCCTGCCACTCAAGCCTGGTGCTCACAGCAGGGAGTCCCCTCTCCCAGCAGGGGCAGAGCCAGCCACCGGGTGCTGGGTGGGCCAAGCGTCAGTCCTGCTCCCTCTACCGCAGCCTTCTCAGCTAGCAGGTCCCTGGATCCTGCTGATTTTGTCTCAGATATGTCCTGCCTTTGCATATGGCATTGATAACACTTGTCCCCAGGCCTTGACTACAGCTCAGGAGCAATGGGGGCACATCCCCAAATCAGACGGGGGGCCAGGGGAGGTGGCCCAAGAGGAGGTAATGGGACAGCTGGCCTGGAAAGGCGAGTGTTGTCCTGCACAGTCAGGTAGGGAAGGTGACTTCATGTAGGAAGGCATGGAGGGAGGACAGATCTAGGGGGGGAATCATAGCAGCAGGATGAAAGTGTGAGTTCCCAGGCCTGGCTCCGTGTCTCAGCGCTGTCATTTAGGCCAGTTGCATAACGGCTGTGTACTTCAGTGTCCCCACTCAAACGGTGGAGATACTAACAATGCCCATCTCATAAGACTTTTGTGAGGATTATACAGCTTGATATGAATCAGCACTTAGGACAGAAAGGTGTGCAGCAAACGCCAGATAAATGCTAAGGGCTTTATGGCTGGAGAGGGGGGGGCACCTGGGGCAGGATGGTGGAAGGTAAGGCTGGCTAGGAAGGTGAGGGCCAGCTCAGGAAGGGCGAATCTGTGGATACTGAGTTCACACTGACTCCTAGAAACTCCAAGGAGATAGCCTGAGAGGCTGCAGGTAGGAGCTCTGGGTGCCCTGTCTCTGAGTCACTTTTCATCTACCATATATATCTGGGCTTTTGGGCCAGAGGAAGGGGCCAGAAAAGGACATTTCCCCAGGGTAGAAAATGACATAGAACAATGGTGTACGATACAGAGAAAAGGATCTGGAATGGGCTGCTTTCTGGAGTGGAAATATGGTCCTGTGTCTTTCTCCTGGTGAGCTTTATTCAGTCTGGAGACCTTTCCCCATCATGCATATGCAAAAGGGGAGGCTAGTATCTCCTTTCATGCTGTGGCTTCCCGCATCTGTGCTGTTCTTGCCACCTTGGAAACTTCCCAGCAGTGTCTAAGTGAAACCCTCGGGGGTGATGCATGCAATGAGCTCAGCCTCCTGTCATCCCTGCAGGTGGGGAATCCGTATTTCCATTCATGAGGACCACTCAACTTTTTCCCTTGGGTCCCTCCCAATTTTGCCCTGACCCACTCATTTCCACCTAGCTAGCTAACAGGTCCCGGGACACTTGGGAGGTGACTAGATGTGGCAGCTTGAGGAGGGCTTGGAGCCTAGGATCCCTCTCACTTCTACATTTCCCCACTGTCCATCCTTTCCAGTCCTCCTGAGGCCTCCAGACTGCTGCCACTCCTCCACGGGCACTGTTTTTCATGGGGAATGAGATCCAGGATATTCAAGGCTTCCCTGGCCCTCCCTCCTGCCCTCCTCTCTCCCAGGGACACCATCTCCACCATGGTTCCCTGTGCATCCTTGCTCCGGAGCTCCCTCCTCCACTGGTAGCCTGCAGGAGGGGGTCTCCTCCTTCGCTTTCAGAAGAGCTTTGTCTCAAGCAGCCCCTCTCCCATGTGTTGCCCTATCACATCTCTGCTTCCCTTGCACCCTCAGATACTGTCTGGCTTGGTTTATTTTTGTCCCCTATCCCTAGAATACAAGCCCTTGGAGGGCTTAGAATAGTTTGGAGGTGTGCAATGAGTGGATAACTCCCACCAACAAGGTCTGTGGTGTGGCTGTCTGCATTAAAGGTGACAACATGGACTAAGCATGGAAATGGAGAAGGGAGAGTGGGCGCCGGGACAGTCTCCTGTCGCCTTAAGAATCCAGGGCAAATGCCTAAGTCTAACCACCAGGCAGACAAGGCTGCTGCCCAGCCTCATCTGTCCTTGCCTCTCTGGGCTGCTCTCTGTCCCTGCCATCTCCTCATACCTTCTGTCCACAGGGGGCCTCACATGCCCCCTGAACCCTCCACAGCCCCTGGGTCTATGCACCGCTGGTCCCTCTACTCAGAATGCCCTTGCTTGTCCTCCTCTGCTAGCAAACTTCTTTCACTCACTTTTCTAGATCCTTCCTCTCTCTGAAAAGCCTACTCTGAAACCCTTGGCAGGGTTTAATGCTCCTTCCTCAACTCTCAAATCCAGTTCACACTTCTATTACTTACTTGTATGCCATTCTCTCCCCACTGTCCCTACCCCAAGACTGTGAGCTCTTTATAATAATAATAATGAGTAATAATGATTAAAATGCCAGCTAATAAATACTAAGCACTACTCTATGCTAGACACTATACCAAGCACTTTGCCAGATCCCCTCATTTAACCTTTGCAGCAACCCTAAGAGCTGGGTCTTGTATTATTCCCACTTTACAGGTTAGGAAGCCAAGACTATGAAAGGCTCAGGAAGCCACCCTGCTCATGAGAGTCACCAGGGCTGCCCAACCCCCAGTCCAGATTCTCCATCATTTGCTCATCACTTATAGTGCATCTGGCGCTGGGCTGGGCAAAGAGGTAAAGTGATGAGTAAAACCATCCCCACCCTCAGTGGGGCTACAATCTAATGAGAAGCACCAGCACCCATCATACAATCTCCAAATTAGTGTAAAAGTTATGGTTGTAGCCCATGCTATGCAGAGGAGGGCTGGTTGCCATGGGAGCAGATAGCACAGAGTCGCCTGGCTCTGAGTGTCTGGTCTCCACGTTGACTCACCCCTGCACCACAACACCAAGCCTTGGCATACTCAGAGGGGTTGCTCACTGGATGTTTCTGTACCTGCTGGAGCCAAACTGGCTTCCAATGCACCTCTCTTCCAGGCCTTGCCGCCCAGAGTAATTTAACAGCACTTCCTGCCCAGTGCTTCCAAGATCCTTTTTAGGTCTCCTGTGACTTTCCTGAAAGTGTAGCGGATGCTTCTCTGCTGCAGATGAGACCGTCAGACAAGCCACTTAGTGACTAAGAGACTAGAAGTGTTCTCTAAGAGGTGGGGAAGCATCGTCCTCGCTCCGATCGGCCTGGATTCCCAAGGCGGACTCGGAGGCATTGAAGACACTCTGTGCCTACTTAGGAAGGAGCCTGGCTAGTCCTGGAGAAGAGAACATTTGGGGACAGCGGGAACTGAAGGAATGACAGCATTCAGATTGAAAACTGAAATTGCTACATTTCTTCAGATGGACACCACTAAGCATCCTCTGGCCATCTCCGATGGGTGACAGACTTTCCAGTTTGAAGGCTCAGTCCTCATGGCTGGCAGGAAAGATCCTCTGGCACACCCCCTTTATTTTACACACAAAAGCTGAAGATGTAAAATGACTAGCTCAAGGCCTCTCGGCAGATTAGTGACAAGGAGACTACATGACCAGGGCTTTTGACTTTGGTTCTGCTCTTTCCTGAGTGGCCCACAGATAGATTTTTTTTCTCCTATGTCCAGGACTATATGAAAGAAATGCTTTACCAGCTGTGCAGGCGGGCTGCTGTGCAGCCAGTGAGAGTTGCAATGGATGAGCCCTTCAGAATCTCCCTGCGCAGGCGCCCCGGGTACTACCAGGGAGTGCAGACAGCTTGCACTTAAGGACAGATTTCTCCAGGAGCAAACTTCTTGACTTCCCCTCCCCTGGTGCTGGCCAAGGCTTTGAGCCAGCTGCTATTGAGCTCAGATCCATCTTATCAGCCCTAGGTCAGGAGCTGAAAGGACCACGCTGGTTTCTGCAGCTCTATGGATGGCAGTGACCTCTCCCGCACCAGGGAGCTCATTACCAGTCAGGGACCCTAAGGCGGCCACTGTAACAGCAGATGGAGATGAAAGCAATAAGGCTCTGGTGCTCTGCAGCCCCTGGCCACCCCTGGTTTTATTAAAGTCCAAAGTCTCCAGCATTCCTAATGAGGATAAGGGTCTGGTAAGGGGAGTGGTATCTGAAGCTAACATCTTCTGACCCAAAGGGTTAGGGTGGAGAGGGCAGGCAGGGCAGAGCTGGGCTCAGCTTCCCAGGGAGGGAGGGTGGCTATCAGGAGGTACTGTCTGTTTGCTTAGCTCCCATCTCTCTATTTACTCAAAATTAACTTATTTATTTTCCCTCATCAAATAACCCAGTCCTCTGCTGCCTACATGTGCAGAACAATAACTCCTCTATCCACGGAGCCAAGAGCAGGTCTGCTGAGGTGTAATCACCTGCAGTAGAAGTCCCTGGACCTGGGTTTCAGGCCCTGGGCCCCATTTCCTCTCTGCTTCCATGTCGTGGTGGGATCCTGGGCCTGCCCCTTTGCCTGAGTGGGCCCATTGATGAGCAGTGGAAAACACCGATGTGGGGGAAGGTCTCCACACTGCTCTGTGACTCAGCTCCCACTCATCCCCAAGCAGTCCCAAGAGAAAGGCCAGCCCTACGAAAAGAAGGGGGTCTTGTGGGCCGAGCTGCCCTGACGAGGGCCATCCTTGAGAGCAATTCTAAAGCCCCAGCGGATTCCATTACCTGAGGGGACCCTCAGATCCCTGAGCAAGTCTCCCAAGTCCATGCACAAACCAACTCAGACTCCCCCAAAGGAGGTCGCCTGTGGAAGTGCGATTGTGCCTCTGTGGGAGGGCAGTGGAGGGGGTCACTGTGACAGCAGCCTTCCTTTACTCCCTCTGAGGGGCTGGACCAGCTTCCAGAATTCTTCCCAGGGCCCTAACTCAATCATAACATCAATGTGGAGAACTACTCCCACCAGGGTTCTTTCTGCTGAAATGCAATCATCCCTTCCTGTAGGTATCTGTATAGCTCCTCTTCTGTGCCGCAGGGCTGCTCCGAAGCAAGGATGCTGTCTCCAAAGGCCTCTAGTCACTACATGCTGGGGAAGGAAGGGGGCTGCAAGGCAAAGGGGGCCTCAGGATTCCGGTGATCTGTTCAGGGACTGGAAGCACTGCATAATGTGGGGCCCATGCTCCCCGGGGAGTGGACTCTGGGCCACGGTCTCCAAGGGTCACAGCCTGGGGCCCTGCAACACGTATAGGACTGTCCAAGCGAAGAGGAGGGGGAGAAGCATTTTAGAAAAAGTGACCAAAGATTTACCCGCCCCATGAAGCAGGGGCTGGCCTAGAAGAGGGAAGAGAGTCAGGTGAGGAGGTAAGAGGAGACCCAATTGTTGAGCGCTCCAAATGCAAACTAAGAAGATAGGTCTTGATTCAGAGGTCAAGCAAGGGGAGCCACTGAAGGTGTCTGTGCAGAGGTCCTGATGTGTGAAAGTCTGGCACCAACACGCACGCTAGTCATGCAAGCCTGGGCAAGGTCCCGAACTTGACAGTTTCTTCTTCTGTGTGCAGTGGGGATAATGAAGACACCTACCCTATGGCTGAGCTAAGACTCATTGAGAGAATTTATCGAAGGACTCAACAGCACACCTGCCTAGTTCTTGTTTTTGTGCTTACCAAGTCTGGGAAGGTTTTTTTTTGTAGCTTTGGGCAGGATCAAGCCTTGGGGAGTTTCAAAGGGAAATAAAAGGAGGTGTGCTTCTCTGCACACCCAGCACCTCTGTCAGAGATGGGGCATTCAGCCAGAGGTACCACAGATCTGATCCCTGCTGCAGGAGGTTGACAGCCATGCTTCCACAGTGCTGAGAAATGGGGCAGCTTCCTTGAAAAGGGGACTAGGGAGACAGAAGACACACATCTAAAGAAGATGGAGACCCTAGCCTCTCCCTTATACTCATTACACCCCACTATACTCCATGTATGTCAAGGGGATGGGGACTACATACCTTTTATAGAGCACTGGGCCTCTGGCAGGCACTCAGCAAATATGAATGGACCAACCAGGGAACAGATGGACACAGTGTGGTCCCAGGGATAGAGGAGCAGGGGTTATCTTGAGATGCTCCCTAGACAAGCTGGCCCCAGTGGCTCTGCTCAGGTAGAGTATGAGGAGCACTCTCCCCAGACTTGGGATCCAGCTAGCTGAGCAAGACTTTTCACCCTGAACAGATGAAAATAATGGCCATGATTCCTGCCTCGCAGAGCTGCTGTGAGCCTTGAAAGTAGGCATGCATTCATGGACAGGTCCTATGAGTATTGGTCTTAGATCACTGGCTCTGTGAAGGAAGCCTGGGAGTCCTGAGTGCCGGAGACAGCAGCTGGCTCTTGGGGTACCCAGCTCCAGCCCCAGCAAACCCCCTCCTGGGAACTGAGTGGTAGTCACTCTGCCACTACTGCTGGGACTTGATTGAGGGCGGGGGATAGGTGGACAAAACACCAAAGCGTAGGACCAGGGACAGGTGGGTGTCAGCGCCACCTAGAGGAGAACATTAGGACTACATACTCCAGAAGGGGTCTGGAGGGAGGGAGGCGTCTTGGCTAATTCTCCAGGCTGGTGGAGACTCCAGAGGATCTCCAGCATCAACACCTAGCACATACCAGGTACTCAATTAATATTGGTTTCCTAAATGAGTGAAGGAATGAGTGGCTGAATGAACAAATGAAATATCTCCATATCTTGAAGCCACTAGCCAATTGCACTCCCGTTCCATCAGTGGGGGCAGAGAGAGAAAGCACTCTGGCAGAAAGCGTCTAATATAACAGATGGGCATGTCTGTCATCCTTCTAGGAAGATGGTGAAACTTTCTAGGGAAGGGACATTCTTCTGATCTCTCAGGAATGTCCCAGGGTCCCTGGCCGTGATGTTTCTGGAGGCAGGAGAAACAACAGAGCATGTGCACCTTGCTGGGTTTATTTTGAAGCATAGTCACATTTAGGGGGAAAGGACAAAGCAGATCCAAGGCCTGGGATCAAGTACGGGATGGCAAGTGAACATTTCATTGGCTGGCAGCTTGTCCTAAGCAAGGCACCGATTCCTTCCATGTCCACACAAAGACTGGAAGTTAGAGAGACCAGGGACATATACAGTCCCCTGGGTGTGTTTTGGGAGAGGCAAGGAAGCTGCCAGAAGCAGAGGGATTGAGGAGCAGAAGCAGAAAAGAGCTGCAGATCTCTAGCCACCTGGTAGCTGGAGCATGTGCCCTGTCCAGGATACTGTCTTGACAAGCAGGAAGTCAACAGGGTCAGCAGGTGATGGGGAAGGGTGAGCTGGAGACCAAGAATGGGCCACCACAGGGCTACAGCCAAGGGGTACACACAGGGCAAGTCAGCCAAAGCTGAGTGTCAAGGACTACGATCAGAATCTGATCAAAAGTGAGAGGAGCTGGGTGTGGTGGTAGATACCTGTAATCCTGGAGACTGGGAAGGCTGAGGCAGGAGGATTGCAAGTTAGAGGCCAGAAGGGGAAACTTAGTGAAACTCTATCAGAGAGAGAGAGAGAGAGAGAGAGAGGTCGGTCTACTGAATGGGGCAATATTGTTAATTACCTTTTGTACCCATTCATTCCCATCTCAGAGGCCAGTCCCTTGAGTCTTAAACATCTGGCACTGTAGCTCCAAGAGCTTTCTCCTGGGCCCTAGAGTGCCCACAGCCACTGCACAGGGAGCAAGCCCATGGCCTGCACGCCCCTCACCTGCCTTCTTATCTGTTTCTTTGCAGGAGAGCGTGGACTTGGGAGAGATCATGTTTTCCCTCTGCTATCTGCCCACGGCAGGCAGGCTCACCCTCACAGTGATCAAGTGTCGAAACCTCAAGGCGATGGACATCACAGGCTACTCAGGTACCTCTCTTACCCATGTGACCTCTATCCCCCAAAATCCAGACCGGGATTTGAAAGAGTGGTCAGGAAGAATGGGCAAGAGCCGCTGGTATTCTTAGAATAGGAGCTCCAGCTCGGGAGGCAAACTGCCTGCATCCAAATTCCACTTCTGCCACTTCCTTCCTGTGTAAAGGCTGCAGTTTCTGTGTTAGTCAGCTTTCCCTCTGTCTGTTTTAGTCTGCTTTTTCCATTGCTGTGACCAAAATACCTAACAAGAACAACTTAGAGGAAGAAAGGCTTATTGGGGCTCATGTTTTCAGAGGTTCAGTCCATGGTCGGCCAACTCCAAGGCAGAGATATCACGGACACAGGAATTGGGGGAGGAGGGGAAGCACAAAGCACCAGAAATATGTAGTCCCTAAGGCCATACCCCCAGCCATACCCTATCTGCCTACAGTTGTGACCCAGTAAATCTGTTGAAATTACTGATCCACCAATAGATTAATTCATTGGTAAGGTTAGAGCCCTGATTCAATTATTTCACCTCTAACCATTGCTACATGTCCAATACATGATCTTTTCCAGGGACATTCTATATCCAAACCATAACACCTTCACTATGACAAAATACCTGAGATAGCCAACCTTAGCGAGAAACAGTAGGGCTGGGAGTGTAGCCCAGTCATAGAGCACTTGTTTAGCATGTGCAAGACCCTGGGTTCAATCCTCAGCACTGGAAAAAAAAAAAAAAAGGAAGGAAGAAATCATTTATTTAGGTTCCTGGTTTTATAGGTTTCAGTCCATGTTCGCCTGGCCCAGCTGCTTTGGGCCTGTGGCAACACAGTACAGCATGGCAGGAGCATGTGGCAGAAGAGTACTGTTCACCTTCTGGCAGCCAGGAAGCAAAGAGAGAGGAAGAAGAGGGGCCAGGGTCCTAATATCCCCCTCAAGGGCACACCCCCTGGGACCTAAGTGCTCCCCCTAGGCCCTACCTCCTAACGTTCTACCAACTCCCAAAAGGAATATGGGCTGGGGGCCACACTTTCAACAAATGGGCCTTGGGGGATATTCAAGATCCAAACTACAGCACTTTCCTAATCTGAAAAGTGGTTGCATTCAGAATAAATGAGTTAATCCATGTAAATGCTTAGCATGGTGCTTGACACATCGTAAGCACTCAGTAGATGTTAGCTATTACTATCAGTCTTTCTCTTGGAGGAGGGAGAGAATCAGAAGGAAATATATGAGACCAAAAACCAAGGACACTTCTGTCTATGTGAGGTCCCTGGACTTCAAGCAGGGTGTGTCCAGTTGGAGTGTGTGAATGTTTACAGTTCCACACAGCCCAGGGCAGCAGCAAATCCAGTGAAAAGCAAAGCACATTTATATTGGAGCTTTCCTGCAGGGCTTCGGCCTCAGCCTCAGCACCAAGGGAGCTGAGCTACAGCAGGAGAATAGAAACAGCACAATTCCAGCAACACAGGAGATGCTTGTTCATGGTGGGCTGGACCTGCAGGCTGGGAATGGTGTCAGAGGATTCATTCTTCCTCCAGGATTCCCCAAGTGGTTTGTAGGGGAAGGTGTTTGTGTTTGGAGACAACAGAGGATTAGCTTGAGGTCTGTGAATTTCTCTCCCCCATGAGTTCAAATTGCCCTGTGGAGTGACAGAGTGAAGCCTCCCAAAGAACTAGAACATTCTGGGCTGCACTCAGGACAGCAAACAGGGAAAAGGCTGGGTTTGTTTCCCTAGCCTCCCACCCAAGAGGCCCTTCTGATGATTCCTATTCCCAGTGTAAAGCCACTCAGGAGGTGCTTCTGAACTTGGCAGGAAATATACTCAAGTGTTTTCCTTTATATTTATAAATTACTTAATTCCCAGAAGACTCTTTAGTATAATCACAGTTGCCAAGAAGAGGCTATGGCCCAGCTAAAAACATCTGGACCCAGGTGCAGCCTCATGCAGGTGGAAGAAGATAGGGCATCAGGTCTTGAAAGCAGAGGTTTCAGGGAAAGGAAACATTGAATTCAATACCAAGTATTCACCGCACCTTTTGTTGTGGTAGTGGTTTTGTGGTTTGTTCTGTTTTGTTGCAGTACTGGGAATTGAACCTGGGATGCCTTACCACTGACTACACTCTCACACCTTTTATTTATTTATTTATTTTTGTGGGAGGTGGGTGAGGGGGCAGGATATCACTAAATTGCCTGGGCTGGCCTCAAACCTTCAAATTCTCCTGTCTCAGTCCCCCGAGTCGCTGGGATTACAGTGCCCACAGTGCCCAACTCATTCATTGACTGTACCTTTGAATCCCTCAGAGGAGCCCCTGTTCCAGCCTCCAACTGTCTCTGTGATGCTCTCTTCTAGGCCAACCCCCTGCCCCTCCAAGGAAGGCCCACCCTCAGGCTCCTCCTTAGTGGAAACTGCCTAAACACATCAGGACGTGGTGGAGAGCTTAAGGAACCTCTGCTGACAGGCGCAAAGCTCTCAGGCAGCAGCGAGTCAGCTCCCCTCAAAATACAGCCAATGCAGATTTCATTTTAATACCAAAATAAGTACGTGCTGAGGACAGAAATTCACCGGGGACTCTTGAGGCTGCTAAGGGAAATAGGATTTTGCTATCCTAGTCCCTACACTATCTTCTCTGGTGTAATTAAAGTGAGGTGCCCTCTCACAATTGCCCCTCTTCTCTGCCTGGATTTGGAATTTGGTATTAAATCTCACTGACTTCTGAGGGTGCAGAGGTCCTCTGAGCACCCAAGATTTACATTTTTGTCTGCTGATGTAAGCAAGTATGCAGAGCAATGCCCAGAACACAATAGGCATTCATTAACATGGATTAATGAATGAGCCAATGAATGGATTTATGTATAGCACAAGGACCCTCGCCCCAGGGTGACACAGTGGGCGAGGGTGAACATGACAGGAGCCTCTTAAACTAGATCTTCTGTTTTTGAGGATGAATTTGAAGTTGCCTTCATCCCAGACTGGTTTGATGTTGGACTAAACTGGGTAGTGAATGGAGTTTATTAATTGCCTGTTCTAGACTTATATGACCCAAGGATCCTCCTATTTTCCTTGATATAAACTATCCCCAAATCCATTCTCTAAGCCTATCTGCTAGAACCATGACAACTAAATATTACAAAATAATAAAGACCAGTATGCTGCAGAGGAGTGCCAATTCTGATCTATACTGCTTCAAACCAAAGGATCAAAAACGTGAGCTTTAGAATCAGTCCTAAATTCAATTCTTAGGCAAGTTCCTTAAACCTCAGTTCTCTCTAAGACTCAGTTTTCCTACCTATGAAAGGGAGGTGTTCCTGATAAATATTGTATAGGGTTGATGTGAAGTTGAAATGGCCTGATATATATATATTTACATACATATCTTAGTATAATACCTGGCACATGTCATATGCTGAATCTGCTGGCTCTCATGACAATGAGGCTAAAATACATCAGTGGTCTTTGTGCCCCTTCAAGCAGCTGCATAGAGTATCACAGAGAGGAACCTCAAATATCATCTGGGGCCAGCATTCCACTAGACACCACAAACCTTTGCCCCAAGAGCCCTAAGGAACCATCATCGTGTTGGTTCCTGCAAGGGAGATATGCCCACTGGATGTTATAAATTGGATATGCCTTGTAGAGATGAACAGTGTTGAGGAGGGATGCTAAGACATTTGCCCGGTGGCCCATGGGACAAGTGGCTCTGCCTATATTTTTCTAAGCCTTAAGACGTGGATATTTGCTATGAGCAGGTATAGCAGGGGAACGAGGCAGCCCTTGAGCAATCTCGTGCCTGGAGACACTTTCTAAGGCAAGTTGTGCTCTTAAGAAGTTGAGTGTCAACCGGGCGTGGTGGCGCACGCTTGTAATCCCAGCATTTGGGAGGCTGAGACCAGAGGATCCGAGTTCGAGGCCAGCCTCAGCTACTTAGTGAGTCCCTCCGCAACTTAGTGAGGCCTGGTTTCAAAATAAAGAATAAAAAAATAGGGCTGGGGGTATAGCTCGAAGGTAGAAGGCCCCTGAGTTCAATCCCCAGTGCCGCAAAAAAAAAAAAAAAAAAAAGAAGTTGAGTGTTGAAGACAGGTCTCTTCTTGTCTTCTTGCCTGTCTGCTGGACCTGAGCACTGCCCTGGGGTATACCCATAAAGAATGGAGCCTGTGGAAACCAGAAGTGCCTCCCACAGGTTCTCAAAACTCCTCCTTCCTGTTTACTGAAAATCCCTCTGCGAGGGGGCCCTTGCAAATGGATAGCCAGAGACAGCAGGTTGATTAAATTCCTCATGGTCTCCCCAGTTCCTCCATAAAACTAAGTGTTCCAGTGGTTCAGGCACAGCTGCCACTGTCACAATGATTAGTCAGCAGCTCATTTAGATGTTTACAGAAATGCCTATAGGGCTCGGAGCTTCTGGCCAGGTGCTGCAGTTTCCCTAGTTTCTACCATAGGTGTGCACCTCATCTGCCCCCAGATGATGCCAGGGAGCACAAGGGCCAAGTGGGTGTTCAGCTGACCAGGAGATAGAGCTGTTCATCCACGAATTACAGAGCTGGGGACAGGCTGCTTTGATCTGCACCTCCTGACAGATTCATAGGATCCCTGGCTTCTTTGGGGGCAAGAAAGCACCTGGGCATGTCAGCATCCGAAGCTACTATTACCTATGAATCACCCTCTTGTTTCCTGAGCCGTGCAACATAAACACTAATTATGATGCTGACCAAGACACCTGTGCTGTAAGATACAATAGGTGGCACTTCATTTGGATGAGTAGAAAATTTCAGGGTAGAAAGATGACCACGAAACACCTATTCAGAAAACTAAAGGAGAGACAAGATGGGGAGGCTCATGGAAGTTTAATAAAAAGACATCTCTTTGCAGGATGGAAAGCATCCAAGATCTCACTGAGAAGTGAAATGTCAACCAGCTGCCCGAGCCTCAAGGGACCACCTTTCTCACTCCCCTGGCCATGGGTCCTTCCCCCTCCACTGCTCAGAAGAGGCTTCCAGGGAAGCAGAGAGCACAGATGCTTCCCCCTTCTTGATGCCAAATGGCAATGAGATTATAGGAACACTGAGCCCCAATATCATGTTGTCTAGGGGGGAGGACATGAGCAGCATTGTGATTGTTACTGTTCATTCCACTCTGACACAAGGCTATTCCTTGGGCATTGTTGAGTTCTATTTTTACCTCCTTTATCCTTTGGTTAACAATGCTGGAGAGAAAGAGAGAGAGAGAGCACTCCACGTAGGTGGCAAAGGGTCATTGTTAGTTTCAACACCACTTTGAGCCAGACAGCCATTGTGGGGCTGAGATTTAGGGCTGGGAACTGCGCATCTATGGGCAAGGATCCTGTCTGAATTGGGGCAAGCTTCCCTATTAGTGAAACTCCAAGAATACTGAAGTAGCTAAACTAAGCACAGAGACTCCTCAGAGACAGGGGTGCCACAGCAAGGTGGCTTCAGGACTTCAGCAACCCCCTGACACCATCTGACGAGCAGCAGTAGGTCAGGGGCCTCAGTCCCTCTGCTGTGAAGGACGTTGGAGAACATCTCTTGATTTGTGCTCCCTTCCCTATTGGCACAGATCCATACGTCAAAGTGTCCCTGCTCTGTGATGGGCGGAGGCTGAAGAAGAAGAAAACAACCATAAAGAAGAATACTCTCAATCCTGTCTACAACGAGGCTATCATCTTCGACATTCCACCGGAAAACATGGATCAAGTCAGCCTGCTCATCTCGGTTATGGATTACGATAGGTAGGTTCGGGTCCCAGAGGGACATGATTCCTGGTCCTTCCCCGACTCCATGCAACCTAGGGATCCTTGACCTTGGACCTGTGACTCCAGCCTCATGCCCATTGGCCTCAAATCTGGCTGCACCTAACAGCTTGGGAATTTGAGGAAAAGCATAGACTCTCTTTAGCAGCAGCTTCCCTTCCCAGCAGACCTGTTTCCATTAGAAGCAACTCTACCAGTTGGTTTCCTTGAATTCACCACCCCAACAATTCTCATTCTTCTACTGGCAACAAGTCTTGTCTCTCATCTGTCCTATCCTCTCCATTTCTGTGGGCTGCCACTCTTACTCTAGGATGCTGGGCAGCTGCCATCACTCCCTTCCCCCATCTGGCCAACAGAGCCAGGACATGCTCTCCTGGACACTTTCTTCCTGGACCTGCCCTTCTCAAGAACTTGGGATGGCTCCTATTGTCCCCTTTTCCCCTGGACTCTCAAGATCCTGCATAATCTGGACCCAGCATAACTATCCAATCTGATTTCCCCTTTCTCTTTGCTTATCCTGCTCTCCCATCAAGACTGGCTCAAAAAAAAATTTTTTTCTTCCCAATCACTTCAGCCCTATGACTCCTTCTCTGTAGATGCCACTTTAGCTGAAGGAGACAGAAACCATGCAATAAAGCCTCAGCCTTGGATTTGTAGCTCAAGTCCTCAGGTATAGTAGGTACTTGACAGACAGACTCCAGTGCTGATTCATGTTCTTGCTAAGTGAATAAATCACATCCCAGCCTTTGGGGTGATGGGGAAATGATGCTCAGAGTGGATGATTTATTTCTAAGATGTCTCCAGTGAAGTTGCAATATGCTGGTCAAGTCAAATAAAAGAAGAGACAAACTCTCCCAATCCCCAGAGTCAGGCCCTCTGCCACTGTTTCCTGGGATTCCAATTTAGAACCCTTTGTTCATTTCTCTACGTCAAACACCCACCCGAGGAGGCGGGGGAAAAGTCTCAGGCGCTGAGGCTTTTCAGAGCTCAGGGTTCTGAATGAGACCCACCAGGCAGTGCCCCGCCCTCCAGGTCCTCCTTTCTAAGAGACTATGTCTGTTAACCAATGCTTCTCCCTCAGAGTGGGCCACAACGAGATCATAGGAGTCTGTCGTGTGGGGATCACTGCCGAAGGCCTGGGCAGGGACCACTGGAACGAGATGCTGGCGTATCCACGGAAGCCCATTGCTCACTGGCACTCCTTGGTGGAGGTAAAGAAATCCTTCAAAGAGGTGAGCGAGGTCGCCTGGCCCCTGGCATGTCTGCTGCATGACAGTGTGGGCTGGGGAATGGCATCGGCTGCTGCGAGCCCCTTGGCCTTTGCAGGAAGGGGGCATGAGGGCTGCCTGCTTCTCACCCAATGCGCAAAGGGCTGATGAGGGAGAAAGATGGCAGCTGCCTGGCAAACAGCCCCTGATGCTGGGCATTTTGAAAGCAACACGGAGTTCTTAATGGAAAATCAGAACTTTGAAGAAGTCTTCCCGGCAGGCCACTGTGCCAGGTCTGAAAAGCCTTCACAAAGCCCATGGGCCAAGCTAGTCCTTTAGAGAAAGCCCCAAGGGGGTGAGATCAGAACTTGGCGAGAAGTTCCACACCTGTGGGAACAGTGAGTTCTCTGAGGCTCCAGCCCCAGCAGTCACTTGGCAGTTTCCACAGCTTGGATGGAGATGGCCACAGGGCAGCTTCCTGCTCTTATGAAGGCTGGTTCTCACCATCGTTGGGGGAGGGACCATGGTGCCACACTTTCTGTCTAAAGCCCTGGGCTGGGTTCTAACAGAGCATTGGGCTGGAAGTGCTGAAACATGGGCTTCAATCTCGGCCCTTCCTGACTTACTATATAATGCAGGGCCCATCACTTCTGTCTCAGCTGCAAATAAAATGCTCCTTTGAGTGATATTTACTGTCTGCCCCACCTCCACCAACCCCCAGCAACTTAATCCTGTGATCAGTCACCTTGGCAGTCCCCAGGCCTGCATTTTCCCAAATAGGTTGCGAGGCGGGGGTACCAGGCCAGCCTGGAGCCTCATTTTCAATATTTTATGCCCCAGTGCGTCATAGAAAGCTGGGTGCTCATCCCCTCATCTTAGGCTTCAAACCTCGTAAGTCTAGAGAGCTGTATAAAATTGGAAAATCTAATACAAAGATTAAGCTTTATCCCTTCCACCACCTGGGCCTCAACTTAAAAGCAGAGTCATCCCCTACCCCTACTCTGAGGCACAGAAAAGGTACGGTGGCGAGGCCCAAGGCCCTCCCCAGGATGGACAAGCCATTTCCAACTGCTTTCAGTTGTGTGAGGTGTCCCCAAGAGAGACTGGGAACTGAGGGGGGATGTGGTGACCGTGGGGGAGAGTGGCTTCCCAGGAGCCAGTCCAATCGACTTACCTCCCCAGGCTGGCTGTGCTCTGTGGTGCTCCTGCCTTGTGGTCTTTGAGACAGCATCAAGGAACCAGGCTCAGAACAAAGTTAGTCAGCAGGGTCCTCGAGGTTCTGTCTTGTGGCCACCTTGATCTTCCCACAGCTGTGCAGCTTTAATGAGTGAGGCCAGTCCCTCTGCTCTGAGGCTCCCTGGGGGAGCACTGCCCCTCTCCCAGGAGGGCATCCCTGCAATGTGGTACAGTACCCACCACAAGCCACGGGTGGCACTACTGAGCAGAGGCCTAGGCAACCTGGAGACAATCTAGCCCTTCAATGAAGGTGGTCTGGATTCAACCCAGCAGGGGCCATGACGGCAATCTTGGAGATATTTAAGAATAGAATAAGTAACTAAACGGTGGTTTAGAGGCAGGGCATGGAATTTGAGATCAGAGGCTTCTGCTATGGAGCCTTAGGCAACCCACTGCCCCACTCTGGTCTTTGGTTTCTTGGAAGGTAAATGAAGAGGTAGACCCTCCCAATTTTGTGTGCCTAGGAAACGCTGACTCAACAGGTGTTGAATTGTGACGACCTTTCTCCTAGGACTGTGCAATAACCTGTCACTGTTCCCAGGCTGGGGCTGGGCCTGCCCCTGGCAAAGGAAGCAACCCACAGAGCAGTGCCTGGAGCCAGGGTGCAGGGCAGAATCACGATGAATACAACCTAATTAAGCCAAATAATTGATTCCAAGTCCTGTTTCTTTGAGAACTCCAACTCAGACTACAAAAGAAAGAAAGATAAAGTCGAATCAAGCCCTTGAAAATGAATATTTGATGAGACAGTGAAAGGAAAGTAACAGTATAAGGGAAAACGAAAAGAATAAATTGATTCATATCCTTTGGGTTTACTTTTTTCTTGACCTGGCACGCTGAGCGCCCGGGTCTGCCCTTCCCCCACTCAATCCTATCATTTTCTGCTCAGCTGATCACTTCTCTGTATGAAGAGGCTGAAAATGACATTCGTCTAGGCGTCTTAGGATTTCAACAGTACTGTGTTTGGATAGAATTTTCACTGACACTTTTAGCACCCCCAGTTTTAAGTATCTTGATAAAAATGCATCTAAACCCTGCCCGGCTAATATGAAGTGTATGCTTTGTGTTCACGTGATACATTGTGCTTGAAAATACAACCTCCCAGTCTCCTCTAGAGTGCCCATCCTGCTTTATTTTTGGTTCTCTTCTGGCCATTGAGCAAAAGCTTTGCTCCTGAAACTTGGATCTCCTATTTGTATAATCCGTAAAGAAATCTTCTCCAGCTCTGGGGAAGATAAATGGCATCGCATCGGCACAGTCCTCTGTGTTTATTTATCTTGCACCTTTCATGGAGAAGCCTCGGGTGCTATGATCATTTCTTTTTTTCTTTTTCTTTCTTTCTTTCCTTTTTTTTTTTTATTAACGGGAACAGAGGTCACTATACTTGCTTGCCTGTTTGGTGCTTAAAAGTAAGGTTGTGGGAAATAAATTAACTGAAAAGGTATTTTTCCCTGCTGGAATCGCTCATGAATAAAAATTCATTAACCTATAGTGAGTGTCCTTCCCCAGCTGTGGCGCCAGCTCTCTTCCCTCTCAGCACTGCTGCCAGTGTTGCGTGTCATTGTTGTCACCACACACAGAGCCTGGTTGACCACTGACCCACCCCCAGGTGCTTTATTACAAAGGCCAAGTTCAGATCATCTGCCAGGGATTTTAGATCCCTGTTGGAATGTGACCCATTTCAGAGCAACAAAAGACCTGACTGGAACCCAGCCAGACAGGAACAATAGGCTTCCTGCATGCGGGGGACAGGCTCTCTGCTATTTCAGAGCCATCCTGATAAGCCTGGCAGAATCATTCACCTTCCCATTGTCCATGAACCCCATCTCTTCTTTTTGTTTATCTTCATAGGAAAAATGGGGGACTAGCAGGAGAGTCAGTGTTCCTTCTTCATTCCTTCTAAATAAACGATTATGCTCTGTGCAACTAATCTTTGGACTGTTATGTAAAGGGGGAAAGAGACTCTGTGTAGCCATTCCACGTTTTCTCCTCTGGTCTGGCCTATCAATCAGGTTGTGTAAGTGGCGTACGCTCACCCAGGGGAGAAGCCAGTAATTACAATGTACCTGTCACTGACATTAAAGGTGGTAACAGAAAAATTCCAGCTCCTAAATTGAAGGTCTGCTAAATGAAGGCATTAGCAATCGTCTTGTGTCACCTTCTGGTTAAGAAACACTTGAGTCAGAAGTCACAGTGGGCATTTATTTATCTGAAATATTTCACCAGGGAACCCCTCGGTTGTGATTTCATTCACGTGGATGCTGCAAAGCAGAGAGACTGCCACCTGGAGTTAGGAGTAAGTACCCGGTGTGGACCCAAAGAGGTTAGGCTTCTTCTTACCTTTCATGTCTCCTTCTTCCCCTGGCGTGGCCATGTGCCCAGAGAGCCACAGGATGGAACGGGCAGAGCACCATGTGGGGAGATCTGGTTTCAGGTCCTGGCTCTGCCCTAACTGTCTTGACTACTCTGTGTCTTTGTTGTCTATTTACAAGAATGAGAGGGTTGGACTGGAAGCTCTCCCAGGCCTGCCTCCAGTTTTGACAGGCTGAGAGAGACCAGGCTGAATGAGCCTGGTGTTGGTCACATCATGGTGGCCATTGATACCTTGGTTAGTTGTAAAGACCATCAGGTTGGCCTGCATAAGGAGTACCAGGGAGCCGATGAAGATCTGAGCTGAGAGAATATTGGAGGCTCTCCTTCAGACAGGGAGCTTTGAGATAGTTCCCCAGTTCTGGATCTCCCCTCAGCTTTAGGGTTTCCCATTGGTCTGTAGGTGATGCTGGGTGGCAGATGGTTCACTCCATAGGTGGCTCAGCTCTGTCTGAAAATAGCTGTGTTGAGGAGGATCTACATCCTCCCATCCAGCCCTGTATGTGCCCGAATGCAAGGTTGCAGCTTCTGCTCCACAACAGGGACCTTAAAGTTCAGGAGTAGCAGACGCACTTGTGGTTCAGAAGACCACCTTTGACCACTTATCTGACCTCTCTCTAGAGCCTGTCCAGCAGGCACTAGGGGAATATTGGGTGTCCTCAGCCCACGAAAGGACAAGTGAGCAGCAGACAGACGCTGTTTCACTTTGAAGTTAAACTGTCCACAGATGACTCAAGAATTCATAGGGTCGGATCCTTGCCCAGGAAACATTGCTGTGGCTACGCCTAGCTTTTCCGCTTAAAGAAGAAATGAATGAGCCTAGCATGGTGGCTCACACCTGTAATCCCAGCACTTGGGAGGCTAAGACAGGAGATTACAGGTTTGAGGCCAGCCTCAACATCTTAGTGACACCCTGTTTCAAGATAAAAAATAAAAAAGGGTTTGGAATGTAACTCGAGGGGAGAATACCCCTGGGTTCAATTCCAAGTCCAAAAAAAAAAGAAAAAGAAGAAGAGGGGTTGAATGGTTGAATGGTTGAATGGCTCCAGACACAGGTCCATCCGTCCTCAGCCTTCTCCTTCACTGCGTTGCGTCTCATTACATCATTGCCTCCACAGAGGGGTTAGAGTCAGGCGGTGAGCGGAGGTGATCTGCAGACAGGACAGAAGGGCAGGGGAAAGGGTTGAGCGGAGCTCAAGAGGGGAAGGGGGGAAGGGGCCACCTCTCCTCACACCTCCTACCTCTTCACAGGCCAGATGCGAATGCACACAGGGCACATTAAAACTTAAGAAGAGACCCCAAATCAAAGCAATATCAGGGTTGTTTTTTGGGTTGTTGTTGTTGTTGTTGTTTCCTGTACTAATAGCTCCCAGAGAAATTGCTAGTAATTCATGATCATGGGTTCTTGGCAGTAAGGCCATATTCTGCAGACTGCCTCTTTCACTACTAACATAATCTGATTTTCAGTGTGAAAAATGGCTGAAGCACTCAGAAATGGTCCAGTCATAGCACCTCATTAAACACACACTTACACGCACGCACGTGCACACACACACACACACACGCACACACACATTTCACATTGTGGAAAAAGCTGAAGTTATCTCTGCAGTAGATCTTTTTTGAGCATCGAGTATTCCAAACTAGAAGCTCTAAGCTGTTTTCCTTATGTTTTTGCATGGCTGACAGCAAAATTCAAGAGAGCTTACCAAGAAACCGGGAAAGGTGAATTCAGTGCATGGGCTAGTTAAGTTCTGGAAGCTGAAATGTCAATGCCTTTGGCAACCAATAACAGTTTTTGTTTCCTCTCCACAGTGGCAGGGCCGAGCCGCCAGCTTCGACAGTGAGAGCTCGTGCCCATCTCCGAAACCGCCTCCAACGCCCTGAGCTGCACGGCCGAGCCACGCAAACGGACTCAGCAATGTTCTTTTCGCACTTGTTCAGCTGTCTAATTGCAGTGTTGTGCAGCCGCCACCGCGGCAGTGGCCATCTGCCACTCCAGGGTCTTACCTGCTCCTACGTGGGTCAAGGCCCAGACACTTGTTATGTGTCAGATCTGTCTTAGTCTTTGCTGTCTCCCAAGGTGATGTTTTTGTGATTTTTACTTTGTATGGGTCTGCTGTCAAGAAGAAGAAGAAGAAGAAGAAGAAGAAGAAGAAGAAGAAGAAGAAGAAGAAGAAGAAGAAGACAAAGAGTGGAGTGCTCACAAGTTGGTTTTATAAAGTACAATGTAAAATAGCAGTATTTGCAGGAGAGATGGATTGGGTTTCTGGAATTTTCTATCTCTGTTCACCTCCATAATTCTGGAGAAGGAGATGGTGGGGTGGAGGTATGGCTGCATTTTCAGTGCCCTGCAGGAATGGTATGAATTGATCAAAGGCTAAATTACCCTTTGAAGCTCTTCACTGGTGTCACATAAGCCAAGATTTGGATTCCTGGTCCCATGTTGGAAGCACAAAAGCTGTGCAGTGTTCACAAACCTTCTGCTGGTGTTCAGGGCTCCTGGCTCCCCTTCCTCACAGCTTTCCTTCTGAACTAAAACCGTCTTGATTCCTTGTGGGAACTTAGTCACTTTCTTTATGAATGATTCTACTGAAAATCACAATGCCATATGTTTTCTGATGTGCCACAGTTAATGATCACATTTGTTTGAAAACAGGATCTTTGTTCTAAAAAATAACCTTCATTGTAAAGAAAGACAAGCACGTATGTTTCTAAATGATTTCTGCATTATACATAGCTTTATAAATCTCATGAAGTATCAAGCAGCTGTTTTAAATGCCTAAACAGATAAAAGAAAAACCTAGATAAGATGCTGTTTCCTGAATGGGGAGTATTGAAATCCAAGCCCCAGTGGAAGTCCATCTCTCTAGGAAGAGTCATCTTCTTGGTTGAAACCCAGTCAGCCTGAGCCTATCTCAGCTCCATGGACTTTGGGACAACACTCATCTTAACTTTAGTTCCATAAATCACTAAGTATTTGGTGTTTGTTTCAGTGACCGTGAGGGGTTTTGTTTTTATTTTTTCTTTAGATCTCTACCTTAGGTCAAATTCAGTTTAGGAAAAAGAAGAGTTTAAACTATTCTGTATTATAATAGCACATTCCTATTGAGTTAATAGTGGCCTTCCTGCCAACCTCTTTAACTGAGTTGATTGCTCAACACAAGTCTCTATAGCCCTGGTAAGCACATCGAGAAGAATTTCTGTTCAACTTGCAACTACACAATGTCAGTTCCCAGAGCTGCATGTAGGACATGCAAGAAGCAAATCAGCTCATGAACTCCTTCTTCTTTCAGTGATGGAAAGTCAATAGCATAAAAGCTATTCACACCCCTTGTGTCTCATTCATTATATTTGTCACGTCATAGGAGCAGCAACTTCTGAAAGTAGCCCTACTTAAGTCAAGTTATCAGGTTTCTCTGCCAACATAAATAGGTAGTGTCTACTAGCCCGAAACTGACCTGATTGGGCATGAGCTAGCAGGTTACTACTGCAAAAGAAGTTTTCCACCTAGAAAAGTAAATGTAGGTGAGTCTAAACTCTACCCTGTACTAAGCCCCAGGCTAGGAACTAATATGTAAAGATAATTTTTCTCTCTAAATGTCTTGTGATTGATAGGTCTTCCTAGTCAGGCAGTGCTGCCTTAAGATGTTCTCTTGAGAGTGAGAGAAAAGAAAAAAGAAAAAAAAAACCCCAAGGTGGTGACAAGACTTCCAGCAGGCAACAAACATCATGATGTTTGTGGTCTCTAGCCTGACCCCGTCCAGACAGCCGTCTCAATCATCGGGCAGATGCTGCAGCTCTCGCCACCATGAAAGGGATAATTGAGTTTTCTGGGTCATAAGGAGCCCAGAAGTTAGGGTGAGAGGGTCCTCCCAGAAGTGAGATCAAAATGAGTGTCCAGCTGTCATCTCTAGTCCGCTAGGCAGGGAGGAGAAACCGTTCTAACCTTGGGGCGGAGGGAGGACCATCCGTGTGGATCCTGGGATAGCGCCGTTCATCTGAGATTCCTCTTTGAGCAGCTTGCTCACACAAGTGAACAGCCCAATCGTATCCGAAGATCAGTTCCTCAACAGATTCCAGCCAGCCCTCACAATGCCCCAACCAACTGCCACACTCTGGCTCCAGGTGCCGGGGTAAATTCCTGCAGACTGGGAGCCTGCCCCGGAAGGCTTTCAGCTCCTGGACCCTGTCCACTCCCAGGGCCCTCAGGGGAGGCCAGTCCTCCACCAGAAGTATGAATGATACCTAAGTAGCTCTCGACTTCCTTGTCTAGCCCAGTATCTCTCCCTCACAGATGAGAATAAATTGAAATACACATTTCAGAAAAAAAAACAAAAAACTGAAATCCAAATTTGCTTCATGGTCAGCTCCCTCTGGCTTGAGAATCCTCGTGGGTGGTAGTCATGAGCTAACCAGGGCCATTTGCACACAGATGTTTTCTAAATACACAAAGTTCCCTTCTTTATTTAGCGGCGTTTCTGGGCTGCGCCCCTCTCCCTTTGCACTTACCCAGGATGTTAATTAATTGTATCATCATTTAAAAAATTATGTTGTTAATTACTGCTTTGTGTCTTCCCACCCCTGTCACAGCCTGGAGTTTTTATTCAATTAAATCTGTCTCTTGCCCATTTCTCTTGTCACTTTATGTTCCTGAGGTTCGGCAGCTTTTCTTTTTAATCTTCACTTCACATAGATAGCCAGTTCCCTTCAATCCAGGGTAGACAGAAGTACTTGTTGGTTTTTCACTGCGCCCATGACACCAGGCTGGAACCCACCTGGGTTTTTTCAGGCTCACAGAACATTGGGGCCAGGGCTCGGCTGTTCCCTCAGCTGTTCCGCTCCACCAGCAACCCCTCCAGATGCCCTAGGCTCCCCAGGGAAGTGGATCCCACTCATGTCTGGAAAGTACAATGCCTCCCCACCAGGAAAGGAACCCTGCTAACTCTTGTAAAACACAACTTGGCAAAGCCGTGCGGAAATACTGTTGCAGACTCGAAAATGTAAAAAGAACAATCCAGCTTAATAGAATATCCACTCTGCTCACCCCAGCTTTTAATTAATTTAGAAGGCAGCCTGTAGAGAGAAGAGCGGAAGGTACATCCATTTCTGCACATCTGCATCTAAATTACTGGTGCTCTACAGGGAACTGGACTGCTGACAGTAGCACTTAGCTGCCCAAGGAGGTCATTCTCCACACCGACATCTTCCTGTCAGGTCATTTCCAGAGCTGAAAAACCAGCAGGGTAAAAGTGTCCGTCAGTATGGGCTGGGTTGTGCTGCAATAACGATCTCAGTGGCTGATTTCTCTTGCTATGTGCCCATCACAGATCAGCAAGGGGGTCCTGCTCATGACATATACTTAGGGGACTCGGGATGACCAAGCAGCCAATATCTCAAACATTGCTAGTTGCCACCCAAGAGAAAAGAACACTAGGGAGGTTCTCATATGGCCCAAGTACTCTGGCAAAGAAGTAGCACATGTTGCTTTCCTTCGCAATCCGTTGTCAGTACTGATATGACCTCCCAAAACATAAGAGGTTCAAGTGCTCAGGAGAAGAAGACTGGAAATATTTAGGAAGCAGGCCTTGGGAAGACCACAGAAGGCTAGGACAGGAAAACACAGAAGGCTGAGACAGGAAGCCAGCCTCAGCAACTTAGTGAGATGCTCAGGAACTTAGACCCTGTTTCAAAATAAAAAGGGCTGAGGGGTGTATCTCATAGGTACAACGCCCCTGGGTTCAATCCCCAGTACCAAACAAACAAAAAAACAAAAAGACCATGGTGAACTTAACAGACTGGTGGAGGGTGAGAGCTACAGAATGACTGAGTCAGAGAAACTAAGAAAAGGAAATCATATGTTCTATTCGTTGCTGAATGAAACTTGCCCTCCCAAAGCTTTCAGTCTAGTGAGTGAGGATGCTTCAAGAGAGAAAGAGGGAGATCAGTAAGGGAGGTGAAGTAGAAGGCTAAAGAAATCCAAGGAAGAATACTGGAGCTCAACAGAATGATTAACAGCTTCAGGAAAAAAGCAGCCTCTGACCCAAGCCTTTAGGAATGAGTGGGATTTGGAGACCTGGAAGTGGTGAGGTGGGGGCACAGTCCAGGTTGAGGGGTCTAAACAGCAAAGACCAAGAGCAGAGGAGTTCCTAAGGTTGCCAAGCACCCTGGATCTAGGGGAGACAGTAACCTCCCCAAGCCCAGCTGCCACCTTACTGGCACTGCTTTGCCAGGTAGGACATAGGACTTCTGCATGAAGACCCTCCTGTCCCCTTCCACACCACCGGGCTCTAGCCCTGACTCCTGCCCAGGTCTCCAGCCACCTCAACTTGGCACCTGCTCCCAAAGGACCCATTCTCTGGGAACACAGGACTTGCTGGACATGGAGAATCAGCCTAGCTGCGGTCACACCCATCTGCTTAACCACCTCCCCTCCCCAGCTACTGCTCAGCCAGAAGCCATCAAGGACCTTCTGGTTTATGTCCAGTCTCACTCCCCTTCAGGGTGAGCCCCATCTAGATGTCTGATTCCTTAGCAGAAGGAAAAGGGCCGGCTTCTCCCTGGCTGTCCTCTGGCTGGCCAGCAGCAGCAAGCCCAGGTGAGACTGGAGGCCCAGAGATCAGCAAGCAGTTGGAGCAGTCTACTGCAGGGATGAAGGCTGAGCCAGGCACAGGTGGTCCCAGGCCACCTGGACAAAAGGTGGTGGGCACAGAGCTAATAGCAGAGCTGAGCTGAAAGACAGAAAGAATGAAGAGGGAGGAGGTTCATAAGTGTTAAATGTCTTTTCACTTGGAAACCAGAGGTTCTACATCTTCCATAGAAACTAGAAACAGTAGATTGTAGAAAAAAGAATGAATCCAGTTTGGGACAAACTGAGTCCGAGCTGCTGGAGGTCAGTGTAGCAGCTGGTGCAGTTCAAGATGCAGCCTGATAGAGAGGTCAGGTGTGAGCTGTTAATTCATGGAAAGCTTACACACCAAAGTGAGATGTGAGGACAGAAGGCAGACAGTGCCCAGTGAGTACCAGCAGGCAAGGAGAGCCTCAGAAAGAGGTTCTTCAGGAACTATCAACATTTAGAGGTCAAGGAAAAAGAAAGTGATATGAATAATACAGAAGAGGTGCCCAAACAAAGCTGATCAGTGAAAATGCTGACGAAGAACAGCAGATCAATCAGGATGTCACAAAATGATTGTTCATAACAAGCTCCTCCAAGTTGCTAAAATACAACTCTATCCACAAAAGTTCATTTTCACCCATGCATGCAACTTTTTTTTCCCCTCTTCTCAGCTCTGTCCTTGCCTTTTTAAAGCCGTGGTAAATACACAAAACCAAATTTAATTTACCATTTTGACTGTTTTTAAGTATAGAGTTCAGTGGCACTAAGTACATTCACATTGTTGTGCAACCATAACAGTCATCCACCAACAGAACTTTTTCATCTTGCGAAATGGAAACTTCATAGCCATTAACTATAACTCCCCATTCCTCTCTTCCCACAGCACCCAGTAACCACCATTCTACTTTGTCTCTATGAGTCTGACTACTCTGCACCTCATATGAGTGGAATCACAACATCTATCATTTTGTGGCGGCTGAATTCACTTAGCATAATGTCTTCAGGGTTTATTCCTATTGTAGCATGTGTCAGAATTTCCTTCCTTTTTATGGCTAAATAATATTCTGTTGTGTGTATACACCACATTTTGCTTATCCATTCATCTGCTACTGGACACCTATGTTACTTCCATCTCTTGATTTGTGAATAATACTTCTTATGAACATGAGTGTACAAATATCTGTTTGAGTTCCTCCTTTCAACTCTAGAAGTGGAATTATGGGATCATAAAATTCTATGCTTACTGTTTTGAGGAACCACCACACTGCTTTCCATGGTAGCTGAACCATTTTACATTCCTATCAGCTGTGTACAGAGTTCTGATTTCTCCACATCTTCACCAACGTTTGTTTTCTTGATGGTAGCCATCTGATGGATATGAAGTGGCATCTTATTGTGGTTTGGATTTGCATTTTCCTAATAACTGGTAATATTGAGCATCTTTTCATGTACTAATTGACTATTTGTGTAACTTCTTTGGAAAAATGTCTATTTAAGCCCTTTGCCCATTTTTAGTAGGGTTGCTTGTTGTTATTATTGAGTTGTAGGGGTTTTCTATATATTCTGAATATTAATCCCTTACCAAATATATGATTTGTAAAATCATCTCCCAGTCTGTGGCCTGCTTTTTAGTCCTGTTCAGTTCTTTGATACACAAAAGTTTCTAATGAGGAGGAGGAGGGGTACTGGAGATTGAACCCAGGGGCATTCTATCACAGAGCTATATTCCCAGCCTTTTCTTTTCTTTCCTTCCTATTTCTTTCTCTCTCTCTCTCTCCCCTTTTTCTTTTTTTTTTTTTCTTTTTGAGACAGTCTTGTTAAGTCACCCAGGCTGACCTTGTGATCCTCCTGCCTCAGCCTCCCAAGTAGCTGGGATTATAGGTGCATACCACCATACACCGCAAATTTTTAATTTTGATAAAATCTAAAGTTCAATTGTCTATTTTCTCTTTTGTTGCTTGTTCCTTTGATATGTTGATATCATATCTAAGAAATCATTGTCAAATCCAATGTCACAAAGCTTTCCCCCAGTGCTTTTTCTAAGAGTTTTAGTTTTAATTTCTTATGTGTAGGTCTTTGATCCATTTTGAATTAATTTTTTTACATCCTGTAAGATAAAGGTCCAATTTCATTCCTTTAATTCAAATATACAGTTTTCCCAGCATTATTTGTTGAAAAGTCTTTTTCCCATTGAATGATCTTGGTACCTTTGTTGAAAATCATTTGACCAGATATAAAATTATTTATTTCAGGACTCCCTTTTCTATTTCATTGCTCTATATGTCTGTCTTTATGCTAGTACCACACTGTATTTATTATCATAGCTTCATGTTAAATTTTGAAATCAGTAGTGTGAGTCCTCCCACTTTATTTTTTCCAAAAGTGATTTGAGGGCTGGGGTATAGCTCAGTGGTAAAACACTTGCCTATCATGTATGAGACCCTGGGTTCTACCTCTAATACTGCAAAAAAAAAAAAAAAAAAAAAAGGTTTTGGTTTTGGCTCTTCAGGGTACCTTGAGATTACATATAGGTTTTAAGATGGATTTTTAAAAAAATCATTAGGATTTTGATATTGCATTGAATCTGTGGATTGCTTGGGGCAGTACTGACAGGGATCCAATTCTCGAGGACACTATAACAACCCACAAGGCGCCATTTGCTCACATTCTGTCCACAAATTCACCTCACCTCTGGGGCCCTACTTGGGACCCTATATTGTTGGAAGACTTCTTAGTCATCAGCTCTAAGGTCACCTCGGTCAGGCTTGGGAGGGGCACAAACTGCCCACTAAGTGAAAATTTGTTTGCATGCCGATATGTTTCCAAGGATCAAATGAGACAGATAAGAAGGGACCCTAATGATAAGCAGAGATCCTGACAAGTTCCTTGTTTACCCTTTCCTTCCCTGATTCATCCCATGACTACCTTGTTATTTTTCCCTGACTCATCCCATGACTACTTTGCTATCTCCTGTGATTAATCTTTTTTTTTACAACATTTTGGTTAAAACCCTCAATAAAAGAAAGACACTGTG
>PVLC010003494.1:76901-96850 GCA_004027655.1 Graphiurus murinus | reverse complement strand
CAAAAAGTTAAAAATCAAATGCTCTCCCTAATATGTGGAAGCTAGGAAGAAAATGGGACATAAGAGGGACTCCAGGTGAAGGAGAATTCTTAGGTGAACAAAAAATTTGACTTAATGGAAGGTAATGGGAGGAGGGGGGACACCCTAATGAGCATGATGTACTTACAAGATCACATCAAAGTCAATCACTAAACTGACCTGGAGACAGGGGGAGGGTGGGTGGGAATTGGGGAAGGGTTAATGAGAAATATGTGCATGGATATCTTTACCTGTACTAGCTTGTACCCAACAAAAATGTGTAATTAACCCTGTTGTACCCAAGAAATGTATAAAAATCCATGCTAAAAAATAAATTAATTAATTAAAAAAAAAAGAAAGAAAGTAGTCCCTCTTGAGGCCTCCCGAAGATGAGTGTAAAAGGAATGTGTGTGTGTGTATGTGTCTAGCAAAGGACACAGCTATTTGTGTCACTGGAGACAGGTACTTCCAACTCTGAGATAGAAATTAAACCGAGCAGTGAGCATGAGCAGACACAACTGTCCTGGTTGTCCCGGTCCTGATATTGAACCCCAATAAAAGGCAGTCAGAGCCTGAAGTGCGAGCAGAAGACATGCAACCCCGCCTGTTAGGCTTCAGAACCCCCCCCCCTCCTCTTCTTTGCCTCAATTGTTAACCTGTAATAAGAGTGTAGAACCTTAAAAATGTAAAAGCAATTAGAAGGCCTGAGATCACACATAGCTCTGCCTGGCACATCTTAAAACTATATGGATAACAAGAACCTTATACCTTGCCCTTGGAGGTTACACACAGCTGCACCAGCTGTAATCAGTACCTCTGTCTCCTTTTTTCTCTGTAACCTGGCCTTGGAATGCAGGATGTAAAATCCATATGCTACTTCAAAGCATCCCTAATTGGTAGGCAGTGAGTACAGCAGAGAAAAGAAAAATAGACTATCAGTACCTGCCTTTAGCAGCTAAGATAATAAGCAGGATAAGATAGCACCACCTGCATGGGAAAGTGAGTTGCTAGCCCCGTTGACCTGGTAGTCTAGATAAGGAAATATCAGAGAAAAAAAAAAAAAAAACTATTTAAGAGACAGAGCTCCAACAAGGGGCAGAGTTCCATTTTCGGACTCTCCAGTGTGTCTCTCCGCACACTTCTTTTACTCTTTCCTCTCCCTTCTTGCTTTGTAATAAAGGCTTGCTTGAGCTGCAACTGAGCTATCAGTTCTTCAATTTTCCCATTTCAACATATCTATTTGTTTTTTGTTTGTTTTGTTTTTTTGCGGTACTGGGGATTGAACTTAGGGGCATTCTACCCCCGAGCTATACCCCCAGCCCTATTTTTTATTCTTTGTTTTGAAACCGAGTCTCACTAAGTCACAGAGTGCCTCACTAGGTAGCTGAGGCTGGCCGCGAACCTGGATCCTCCGGTCTCAGCCTCCTGAATGCTGGGATTACAAGCGTGCGCCACCACGTCCGGCTCAACATATCTATTTGAATTGAGGAAAAGAACCCACTGTGCCATTAAATCATAATATCTTTGGCAACCCAGATGGGACTTGACAAAGGGCTTCTAAACTGTAACAACACCAAGTTTTTTGTTTGTTTGTTTGTTTTAGTGCATTCTATTCCCAAGCCATGCCCCAGCCTTTTTCATTTTGAAGCAGAGTCTTGCTAAGTTGCTAAGGGACTAGACAAGTTTCTGAGTCCTGAACCTATGACTCCCCTGCCTGAGCCTCCCAAGTACTAGGATTATAGGCGTGCACCACCAGGCCTTGCTTTCCTTCAAAGCTTTAACTGGGGTTTCAGCTGACGGGAGACAGGTTGCTTCTTGAATAAAGGGAGAGGCAAATTTTTTATTGTTTTGTTGTGGTGGGCTAAAGTCTGGTACATTTCCACTGGCCAGGGACAAGATTTCAAAAGATGTTTCTTCTTGCATGAGGCTTGTACTACTAGGCAGTCACAACCAACTTATCCCAGAAACTGTTGAGTTACTTTCTTGGAACTGGTACCATCATCCTGTTAAACACCCTGGCCTTGAGCTCCATCTGGGCCTTATGATAGAGCTGAAGGATTTTGACTGGTTGGATTGCTATAACTGTAACTGCTAAAAAAACAAATGGGTGGAGTCTCTGTCTCTCTCTCTCTGATATAATATGAAGACAGAGGTGCCTTTTTATCCAGTTCCAGTCACCTATGAGACATCTGCAGGCCCAAATGAGGAATTTGTGTTTTCAGCAAAAGTGGCTTTCAAGTCCGTGAAAAGCAGCCCAGGCAATCATTATCATAACTCACACATCAGAGGTGTTATCTGTAGCAAAGCTAGTGGAAAACTAATTTTGTATTTATTGCCCAGCTGTATGGCCTCAAAAAATAGTGAATTTTAAGTTGATGAAGAACAAGTGAAGCCCGAGGGTTTATTAGGTTTCCCCTCAGTTACAATTTCATCTTGTGCTTCGGTGGTTTTAACAGGGTCTCATGATGGGTATGTTGAAGAAGCACAAAGGGTAGAGAAACTACATGCTGTGCTACACGTGGTCACAGTTTGTTGTACCCAGGGGTTTCCATTGTCTCAGCCTTTTTTGTTCCATCATGGTGGTCCCTAACTGTGTCATTTGGAAAAGCTAAATTATAACCCAGACAGGAGCATAGCCAAATAGTCAATCCTATTTGTATCATAGAGCCCCTTAAGGAGCTCAGAAACTGGCTTCTGGAAGTTAGGATGAATAGGGCAACAAAAGGATTGAAATTCATTTGGGAACGAATTACATTCTTTACCACCTGCCCACTCCCCAGCCTAATTCTAAAGGCTTTGTTCTTCAGGTGGGAGTAAAACAGGGTCTTTGTATTGTAGGGTGCCCGGCACCTAAGGAGAATTAACTGAAAATTATACTGAATTGAGACATGCCCCACCCTCTGCAAACTCTTCCACTTGATTTTCAACAAACTTGTCTGAGGAATCACCACTTCCAGCCTGTTAATATAAGCAGGTATTCAAGGATTACCAGATATCCTGGGAAAGCGTATAACTTCAAAGAATTCAAAACCAATAGGATAAAGAAAAAAAAAACACAAGAGAAATAGCAAGAGGGAGAAAAAAACCATTGTAAGTTATCATCAATATCAGAGTTGAAAGGTAATATTGCAGCCATGCGTGGTGGTGTATTTCTGTAATCAAAGTACTTGAGAGGCTGAGACAGGAAGATCCCAAGTTTAAAGCCAGCCTTAGTAATTTAGTAAGACTCTGAACAACTTAGAAAAACCCTGTTTCCAAATGAAAAATAAAAAAGGGCTGGGGGTGTTGCTCAGAGGTAGAATGCCCTGGGTTCAATCCTTAACACTACACACACACACACCAAAAGAAAAGGGAAAAGAAAAAAAAGATAATATTACAATAATAAAAGATGTCATTCTGGCAGCAATTCAGAGTCAAGAGCAAGCAAGATTGAAAGGCTTTAGGAAAATGCTAGTAGTGGAGACAAAGATGACATTTTTAGGTCCCTCACTAGAAAACGAATTCGGGACCTGAAAAAGCGATCCAGGAATTGGAATCCCTCTTTAAAAAAACCTTTGTGTCTTATCCTTCCTACATATAGAATACCTATTAAAAACTTAAAATGAGCAATTTTAGATTTTATACATTTTTTAATACATAGGCTGATGGGACATATGGATTAAACATTACCTTAGGCAATTCTGATATAACCAGCAGGGTGCTGGTCCAGAGACTGGAAACTGGAAGACATAGGGTCAAAGTGATTATGAGAGGGCACGAAAGGTGCTGATAATCTGCTGGCTGGGTAGATGATCCTGTCACTCTCAAACATAGAAACAAAGACAAGATACAGATTTGGGGACAACACCCCTCCTCCCCTCAACCAAAATGAACAGCCATAATTTAAGAAGCCTGTGGTAGACTTGTTGGTTTAAGAAACCAAGTCTGGAAACGTGTAGTTGCCAAGTGGAGATATTTCTTGCTTGAATTAAGAAACATGCCATAGTTTGCTTTTCACCAACAACTAAGGCCACACTCTATGCTTTTTCAGGTACTGTAGATGCTGAGCTGTCCTCTTGCCCCTCCCCCCATGAAAACAAAAACAAAAATGCCTAATTCCTTCCTTTCTGTTATAGCACAATAACTTACAGACACCAGGTTATTGCCTTTCACACTTGTTATAAGTTACGTTACCAGCTATAACAACTCCCTTGGAAACACTTTTTTTTGTTGTTGTTGTTCTGTTACCCAGGGGCATTCTACCTGAGTTAAATCCCAAGTCCTATTTTATATTTTATTTTCAAACCGTATCCCTCTTGTCTCAGCCTCCTGAGTACTAGGATTATAAGTTTATGCCACCACTCCCGGCTCTAGAAACAGACGCTTCTATTCAGGTGTACAGTTTAGGGAAATCTCTCCACCTTAGACCTGTTTCTGTTGTTTTTACAGGTCTTATTAAAAACTGCAGACTTTTTGTTATTTCAATTTCCATCTCAATTAAAATGTCAGCTTCCTTATGACTCACTTGCAGGCTTCAGCGCTGTACTCAGAATCCCAATAGTCTTGGGCAGGTTCTCAGAAAATGTCGAGTGGATGAAGGCCAATCACTCTTGTATTTCAGTGTTCTTCATATCAGCTTTAGACAGAATGCCCCAGGGTGCAATCCCCAGTACCGCAGTGATGTTTTACCTGAACTACAACTCCAGCCTTTTTGATTTTATTTTGAAACAGCGTCTCGTTAGATTGCTGAGAGTCTTACTAAATTGTAGAGGCCGGTCTTGAATCTGTGATCTCCTGTCTCAGCCTCCCAAGTACTGGGATTACAAGAATGCCTGGCTAGCTTTAGGAATATTTTTATCCTCGTTTTATGAATGAGGAGACTGCGACTCAAAATTCAAGACTCTTGCCCAGACCTTCTTGGCAAGTATGAAAGGATACGATTCCAAGCTGGTTAGCTCCAAACTCCTTGCAGACTTGTCTTAAAACAAAGGCCACCAGACAGCGTCCGGATCTAGAATGGCCACCGCACCACCTACAACCCTGTTTGGGATGGTGATTACAGCTTCCGGAGTGGGCGGGGCAGAGCAACGCTTCGAGCCGGGGTCGCCGGCGTGACGTCACGAGGCGACGCGGTGGATTGACGGTGGATTGACGTAAAGGACAGCGCGGCGATGTAGCTTTACGGCTGCTTGGAAACTGCGGCTCCTTTCGGTGCCGAGTCCTGGGTGGGCTGTCAGGAGAAGGTCCTTACGAGTTGAACCTCCCAGGCGGCACAGACCTAGTGAGTGGTGGCAGCACGCGGTGTCTGGCGGGAGGATGTGAGGGGGAGTTTGGAGAGGCCCCAGTCGGCTCCCCCACGAGTGTGCTCAGCTTCAGGATCGCCGCCTGACCTAGGATTTGAGCCAGTGGGGTGGCGGGCTAGTGCTTGCAAACTAAATCGGACCTGTGTAATCCCTCCTGTGATACCTGCCTCCCACCCTCTGGTCTTTCATTAAAATGCAAGTACACTTCCTTTTCCTGCCTCCTGCTGTGGTTTCGAAGAGCAACAAAGAATATTTTGGAAGCTATGAAGTAAATTGTTGTTAAATGTAGTTGCAAGACATACCAGTGGATAAAGGAAAATAGAGTGCCTAGATTACTTACCCGTCTTTAAAATACCTAATAACTTAGGGAGAGTTCCTAAAGCAGTAGAATCTGTTGACACTCTTAAGACCTCTGGTGACTATAAACACCCTCTAGAGTTGTCAGGTAGCAAATAATTTGATACCATTACTTACAAAATCTTAACCAGATTTTGCTTTTTTGTTGTTCTTCTTAGGTCCCAGAAATGTTTGGGCATTTAATAAGTAGAATGTTCTTTATTGGAGAGACTCTATTTACGATTCAATGACCGAAAATGAAAACCTAAGAGAAAACTGAATTTTTACTACTGGGAAACAGGAAATTAAAAATAGAACACATCTTAATTACTGTACTGATATGTATGGTGAGTAGTGTTATAATTTGTCATAAAACGGCATTTTAAAAATTATTTTATTTTTAATTTTTGTTTAAAAATTAAATTTTGTTTAAAATAAAATTATTTTATTTTTAAATTTTTGAGCCCAGAGGCATTTTATCTTTGAGCTACACCCCCAGACCTTTTTTATTCTTTATTTTGAAACAAGGTTTCACTAAGTTGCCTAGGCTGGCCATGAACCCGGAATCCTTCTGTCTCAGCCTCCCAAGTACTGAGATTACAAGCGTAGGCCACCACGCCAGGCTTTAGTTACTTCTTAACAATGATAAAAGTGACCTCTATAAAATATAATAAATAATGATAAGCTAAGCACTGTTTTGTATATAATGATCTAAAACTAGATGGATGTAGAATGAAGTTTTTTTTTCTGTCAAATATTGATTTTGCTTTCACCTTTCAGTTTCTATAGGAATTTAAAAGCAGACATTATTCACATTTTTCATTAAAGACACCATGTGGAATTTTGACCACTTTGTCTATAAAAGTAACTATAGAAAAATTTAAATATTAAGTGTGTGGTGCTTTAATTTCGGTTTTACTGGCTAATGTTTAAATATATTTCCTTTTTACATTTGTGGTCAATTGAGAAAGAAGTCTACATTTCTACCTGTTTCATTCTTATAATTTCTCTTACCATTTTTTCAAGCTCTGACCCAGTATTAGTTTGACTGTTTCAAATTAATTTTCAATTTCATTGTTGTCAACCAAGTTACCATAAACATTTCATAAGTTCAGAGCTTCTTCAGTTATATGTATCTTCACTAAAGAGAAGTTTTCCTCTCTCCTTCCACCAAGCTCCCTAACACTCTCTCCTTAACATTTCTGTATGTATAGAGTTCTCTGCTGCCAATGTTTAGATAAACTTCAGTGAAATGACTCTTCAGGCATTGGTGCATCAGGCTGCTTCCCTTCATTTGGACAAAATAGCTGTGTGTTTTGATGAATGTAACAACCAACCTCCAGTTTATTACACCTATGAGACTATGGTTAACACTGCTTCAGAATTATCAGATTTTCTGCAGTTACACTGTGACTTCAAAGGAATTCGGGAAATCGGTCTCTACTGCCAACCTGGGATAAACTTACCCTCATGGATTTTAGGGTAATATATTTTAGTATCATAAATTTGTTACTCTAAGCTAATTCATAATTTTAATACAAGTGTATATTGCAA
The DNA here is from genome assembly GCA_004027655.1 of Graphiurus murinus. NCBI lineage: Eukaryota > Metazoa > Chordata > Mammalia > Rodentia > Gliridae > Graphiurus > Graphiurus murinus. Next base: position 89,660 of record PVLC010003494.1, on the reverse strand, counting down.
ATTACTGTTCTGTTTATTATTGGATTTTTGTATATTGCTTGGTCAATTCTAAAGGGTCTCTCCAGTGTTATTTTTAATAATTTAAATTCATCGGAGTTTAGGAGAGACTAGAAGTTTTCACTAATAGGAGATTTGAATATCTTCAAAATATAAGTGCTTCATTTGTCAAGGGAAACCAATTATAACAATTTTTAACACTTTGTTATTAGATCAGAGAAAACAATGGTAAGCACACTGGTATAAGCCTGCAATCCCAGTATTTGGGAGGCTGAGACAAGAGGATTGTAAGTTTGAGGCCAGACTGGGTAACTTAGCAAGATCTTGTCTCAAAATAAAAAATAAAAAGGGATGATAATGCAGCTCAGTGGTAGAGGACCCTTGGGTTCAGTCCACAGTACACACACCACACACACACACACACACACACACACACCCCAAAAACAAAAACCAAGGATTTCAGAAATAACATGACTATGTCCCTTCCAACCTAACTCCTACTGAAATGTTAGGCACTCAAGTATTCAATGAATGAATTAAAAGTATTAGATAATGATCATTAAAATTGCAATATGAAGGTAGGCGTGGTGACACATGCCTTAATCTCAGTTACTGGGGAGGCTGAGTCAGGAGAATTGCAAGTTGGAGGCCAGCCTGACAACTTAGTGAGACCCTATCTCAAAATAAAAAGGAGCCAGGCACTGTGGTAAATACCTGTGGAGGCTAAGAAAGGAGGATCAAAGGTTCGAAGCCAGCTCAGGAATGTAGGAAGATCCTCAACAACTTAGCAAGAACCTTTTTCAAAATAAAAACTATATAAAGTGCTGGAGCCAAGCATGGGGGCGCACACTTGTAATCCCAGTACTTGGGAGGCTGAGACAGGAGGATTGCAGGTTCGCAGCCAGCCTCAGCTACTTAGTGACTGCAATTTAGAGAGGCTCTGTTTCAAAATAAAAAATAAGCCGGGTATGGTGCCGCACGCTTGTAATCCCAGTACTTGGGAGGCTGAGACAGGAGGATCGCAGGTTTGCGGCCAGCCTCAGCTACTTAGTGAGGCCCTCTTCAACTTAGTGAGACCCTGTTTCAAAATAAAGAGTAAAAAATAGGACTGGGGGTGTAGCTCGAAGGTAGAATGCCCAACTGCAAAAAAAAAAAAGAATAAAAAATAGGGCTCAGAGGCAGAATGCCCCTGGGTTCAATCCCTTGTACTGCAAAAATAAATAAATAAATAAAAATTAAAAAAAAAAAAGGGGGCTAAGATGAACCAAGTTTGGTGGTATATGCTTATAATCCTAGTATTTGGGAGGCTGACATAGGAGGATTACAGGTTCACACCCAGCCTCAGCAACTTAGTGAGGTCCTCTGCAACTTAGGTCCTGTTTAAAAAAGAAAGAAAAAAGTAGGACTGGGGATGTAACTTGGAGGTAGAATGCCCGTGGGCTCAAACCCCGGTACCAAAATAAATAAATAAATAGGACTGAGGTGTAGCTCAGAGGTAGAATGCCTCTGGATTCAATCTCTAGTACCAAAATAAATGGATAAAAAGGGCTGGGGATGTAACTTAGTGGTAGACACTTGCCTGGCATGCATGAGGCCCTGGGTTTCATCCCCAGTCACCTTCTACCCCCTAAATTGAAATATGAACCTATGCGAAGACACTCAAACAAATATCTATAAAATGTTTTAGAATGTTATCTGTTTATTATGATTTCTGTTCTAGGGCTCTGCAGTAAATAAATGCTGCCAAAGAATTAATCCTGTAATACGTGCCATAGTAGATTAATTATAAAACTGCAAAGTAAAAAATGTTCCAAAATTGACTCATTTAATCATTGACAACAGTTTATTGAAAATATACTATATGCAAAGATTCAGTGTCCTCAAAGTATTTTTTCTTAAAATAACTAAATGATCTTTAATCTTACTTATGTAAATATTGCTACATATAGAAATTGAAAATTTTTTTTCCCTTTAAGAGTTCCTGATTTTTTGTGAAATCTTTTGTAGTATGCAGAATCTTATAATCTGCATAATAATAAGTTGTATGTGGATGTTTAGCTTCTTTAATGTTATCATCTGTAGACAGATGAAGAAATTAGAATTTACTACATATTTCATATTTTAGCAGTGGCCAGTATAAAGTAATACATTAACTTTTTTCTTTGTTTTCTTTTATTTGTAATGCACTAACTGTGTGTGTGTGTGTGGTGTGTGTGTTACTAGGGATGGAACCCAGGTGCCTTCTACCTCCAGACTATACCCCCAGACTTATTTTATTTTTTATTTGGAAACAAATTCTTACTAAGTTGCTGAGAGCCTCACTAAGTTGCTGAGACTGGCTTCGAATCTGTGATCCTCCTGTTTTAGCCTCCCAAGTACTGGGATTACAAGTGTGTGCCACCACATCCAACTATAATATACTAACTTTTAAAAAAATTATTTTTCTATATTAAGTGATAAGAATTTAATGTAGAATTTTATAATACTCAAGGAATTCATTAAGAGCAAGATAAAATAACAGTATTTATAATTAAAGATGTGTCCATGAAAACATTGGGAATTTCTGACAAACAACAATATACATAGAAAAATAAAAATGCTTAAAGTTGGGTTGTATTCAATAGGCCTTCTATCTGATTCTGTGCCTGTTTCTTTAGAATTCTCCAAGTCCCTGCTGCTTATGCTCCTATTGATCCAGATTCACCACCATCACTATCAACTCATTTTATGAAGAAATGTAATCTAAAGTATATTCTTGTTGAAAAAACGCAAGTTGATGTAAGTCTAAGTGTTTAAATTACTTTTTTAACATCACATTTATCTTTCAATTTTAGCATCCTCTTCTTCCCTGTTTGATTTCTACATTTGCTAACTCTAGCAAGGTTTCTCAGACTTAGCACTATTGACATTGTGGGTTGAGTAATTATTGTGGGAAATGTCCACTACGTTATAGGATATTAGCAATATCCCTGACTCACTCACTAGATACCAGTAGCACTTCCCAATTGTGACAACCAGAAATGTCCACACATTGCCATTGAGTTTGAAATAAAAATAGCACTTTTCTCTGGAGATGTCTCATTTGTCTTTTTAACTCTGGATACATAGTAAGTACCCTCATTCCCCCAAAAAGCCATGTTAAATGAGTAAATGAATATTTTATATTCTGTATTAAAAGTGTCTTTCAATATACTAATATTGTACTTTGTCCCCTAATAGAAATTCACCTCTTCTCATGAGACATTATTGAATTATGATACAGTTACAGTAGGACATAATGACCTAGTACTCTTCAGATTGCACTGGAAAAATTCTGAGGTGAACTTGATGTTAAGTGATAAAAAAGAGAAATATGAAAAAGAAGAAAGAAAGAGCAGCACGAGCTCTGAGAAAAGCAGAGAAGAAAAAGAACACATGGATGTGAGGCTAAAACACTGCTTAGCCTATGTTCTACACACGTCAGGGACCACAGGGATGCCCAAGATCGTCAGAGTGCCGCACGCCTGCATACTGCCAAATGTCCAGCATTTTCGGCAAGTTCTATCCTTTGAATCTTTAGAAATTGTGTTTTAAAGAGGAAAAAAAGAATTTAAGTACTTGTTCTTTGTAAGTGTTGTTTCTAAACAAATAGTCCTAAATAATTGAATCTGTTTCAGCGCTGTCTGAATTTTAGTTCTCTGCAGACAAGGAGTTTACCTTGTGATCCAGGCTAATCACATAACAAACAAATGATGTGGTTAGCAGCTTTTCTTTTTTTTTCTTTTTTGCTGTACTGAGGATTGAACCCAGGGGCATTGTACCTCTGAGCTACACCTCCAGTCCTATTTTTTATTCTTTATTTTGAAACAGGGTCTCACTGAGTTGCAGAGGCCCTCACTAAGTAGCTGAGGCTGGCCACGAACCCGGATCCTCTGGTTTCAGCCTCGCAAGTACTGGGATTACGATCGTGCACCACCACGCCCAGCTCGCAGCTTTGCTTTTCAATTATTAATAAAAGGCAGGAATGGTTTTCCTGGCAGAGGTATCATACCTCAGAAGCACTGCAGAAAAAAAGTTTTTCCTGTTAGAATGTGTCAGGGCAAGCTAGATGTGCCAGCACAGCTTGTAATACTTGGGAGGCTGAGAGAGGAGGATTGCAGGTTCGTGGCCAGCCTCAACTTAGTGAGACCCTGTTGCAGATATAGTTCAGAGGTAGGAAGCCCCTGGGTTCTGTCCCCAGTGCCACAAAAAAGAAAAAAAAAATGTCAGAAAAAGCCTGGAATGCCCAGGTGATAATGGGGAACCATTAAAAGATATGCATTTTATTAAATTCACTCCTGTGGTAGTATTATGGAATTTGGCTTGTTGATGTGGTTGAGATGAGAAATCTCCAAAGTTGAGATTCTCAGTTTGTGAAGAAAGAAGTAGTGGAGGAAGAGTAAACTAGAGGTTACAGTGCTACGGAATCAAAAGAGGAAGTAATAGTAGTAGAACTTCATGAGATACACATATAATTTTAAGTCATTGTATGTTTTAGGTAATTTTTTTTGTGTGTGTGTGGTACTGGGGATGGAGCCCAGGGACATTCTACCTCCAAGTTACACCCCCATCCCTATTTTTTATTCTTTATTTTGAAACAGGGTGTCACTAAGTTGCAGAGAACCTCTCTAAATAGCTGAGGCTAGCCGGGAACCCGGATCCTCTGGTCTCAGCCTTGAAAGTACTGGGATTACAAACGTGCACCACCACACTTGGCATAGTTTTAGGTAATTTAAATAATATTAAAAAGTAAAAATAATTGAGATGTAGAGAAGTAAAAAGAAAGAGGATGTAACTCATGGCAAGTGTATGCACACTTGCATGCACAAGGCTGTGGATTTGATCCCAGTACCTCAAAAAAAAAAAAAAGGAAACTAATTATAATATGTTTAATTCGGCATATTTGAAATATCATTTCAGTATGCAATATTAAAATTACTAGTGAAGAGCCAGACGTGGTGGCGCATTCTTGTAATCCCAGCATTTGGGAGGCTGAGACCAGAGGATCCGGGTTCGCGGCCAGCCTCAGCTACTTAGTGAGGCACTCCGCAACTTAGTGAGACCCTGTTTCAAAATAAAGAATAAAAAATGCCGAGCGTGGTGGCGCATGCTTGTAATCCCAGCATTTGGGAGACTGAGACTGGAAGATCCGGGTTCGCGGCCAGCCTCAGCTACCTAGTGAGGCACTCCGCAACTTAGTGAGACCCTGTTTCAAAATAAAGAATAAAAAATAGAGCTGGGGATGTAGCTCAGAGGTAGAATGCCCCTGAGTTCAACCCCCAGTACCACACAAAAAAATAAATAAATAAAATAAAAAATAGGGCTGGGGGTGTAGCCCAGAGGTAGAATGTCCCTGAGTTCAATCCTCAGTACAGCAAACAAACAAACAACAACAAAAAAATTACTAGTGAAGTATTTTAGATTTTAAAGAAATACTAATCTTCAAAATCTGGTGTGTATTTTACACTTAAACATCTCAGTGTGCACCAGCACATTTTTAATGCTCAATGGTGCCAGCAAGTCTAGGAAGAGGGAATGGTTAAGTATTATAGAGAAAGGTGACTGTTGTAATCTATAGTATGGTCTTTAATGACTTCTAAGTGTCCAGGGCCAAGGACATTTTAAATAGAGGATGGAGATCAGGGAATGAGAAACAAGGAAATGGAGGTAACAGAAGTAAAGTAGTGGAGCTTTTGGTACTGGGGATTGAACCCAGGGGCATTGTACCTCCGAACTACACCCCCAGTCCTTTAAAAAAAATTTTTTTTTTTTTAATTTTTAAATGGTCTTGCTGAGTTGAAGGTCTCACAAGGTTCCTGAGGTTGGCCTGGAACCTGCAATCCTCTTGTCTCAGCCTCTCAAGTATTGGGATTACATGTGTGTGCCATTGTGTCATTGCACCTGGCTTAAAATACTCTTCTAGAAACTGACTTTTTTTTTTTTTTTTTTTGGTACTGGGGATTGAACCCAGGGGCATTCTACCTCCAAGCTACATCCCTAGCCCTATTTTTTATTCTTTATTTTGAAACAGGGTCTCATTAAGTTGTGGAGTGCCTCACTAGGTAGCTGAGGCTGGCTGCGAACCTGCGATCCTCCTGTCTCAGCCTCCCAAATGCTGGGATTACAAGCATGCACCACCATGCCTGGCCCTAGAAACTGATTAAAATGGAAAAGAAAGATGGAATTTGAGGGAGACTCTTAAGTTTTCATCTTTGTTTTATAGTAGGAGAAGTTTATAGGCTGAGGTTAAAAAATTGGTAAATAATGAAACAAGCTGAGCAATTGTGGCGCACACTTGTAATCCTAGTACTTGGGAGCCTGAGACAAGGAAGATTGCACATTTGAGGACAGCCTCAGCATGTACTGAGACTCTCATCAGTCTAGTGAGACACTATTTCAAAATAACAATAAAAAAAATAGGGCTGGAGGTGTAGCTTGGAGGTAGAATGCCTCTGAATTCAATCCCCAGTACCAAAAATAAATAAATAGCCCTGCATGGTGGTACACACTTGTAATCCCAGTACTTGGGAAGCTGAGACAGGAGGATCACAGGTTCAAGGACAGCTTCAGCAAGTAGAGAGACTCTCATTAACCTAGTGAAACCCTGTTTCCAAATAAGAAATAAAATTGGGCTGGAGGTGTAGCTTAAAGGTAGAATGTCTCTGGGTTCAATCACCAATTACCCCCCCCCCCAAAAAAAAAGGTTTTCCGTAACAAACAATAAAGTTACACACATTTTTTGTTTGTTTTTGTTTTGGTTTAAAGTCTTCTGGAATATCAAACCTTAGTGATTGAAAACAATGGAATAAGCCGAGCATGGTGGCGCATGCTTGTAATCTTGGTATTTGGGAGGCTGAGACAGGAGGATCACAGGTTCATGGCGAGCCTCAGCAACTTGTGAGGCCCTCCACAATTTAGATCCTGTGTCAAAATAAAGAATAAAATAGTGCTGGGGGTATAGCTCGGAGGTAGAATGCCCCCTTGGTTCTATCCCTACTACCACATACAAAAAAAAAAAAAAAAGAAGAAAGAAAACAATGGAATGATAAAGTCCTATTAATGTAGGGGTGAATGTTTTTCTGTTTATCACTATGACAGTACACTTTGAGCATCCCTAATATGAAAATTTAACATCTGAAATCCTCCAAAATCTGAAACTTCTAAGAGACAACATGATATCACAAGTGACTTTTTTTTTTTTTTTTTTTTTTTTTGTGGTACTGGGAATTGAACCCAGAGGCATTCTACCTCTGAGCTATACTCCCAGCCCTATTTTATTTTTTTTTGAAACAGATTTTCACCAGGCTATGGAGGGCCTCACGAGGTTGCTGAGGCTGGCCTTGAACCTGCAATTCTCCTGTCTCAGCCTACCAAGTACTGAGATTACAGGTGTGCGCCACCACGCCCAGCTCTGTACTGCTTTCCTACAGAAGATTGTGGCAATTTGAGTTCCTTGTTTCCATTTGTTTTGTTTTAATAAGCACTTGAGAATAGACACAAGAATTGGGGTTGTTTGTGCCAGAAGAAGAACTTCTTTTTTTTTTTTTTTTGCGGTACTGGGGATTGAACTCAGGAGCATTCTACCTCTGAGCTACACCTCCAGCCCTATTTTTTATTCTTTATTTTGAAACAGGGTCTCACTAAGTTGCAGAGGGCCTCACTAGGTAGATGAGGCTGGCCGAGAACCTGGATCCTCTAGTCTCAGCCTCCCAAATGCTGGGATTACAAGTGTGCACCACCACGCCCAGCTCCAAAGGAACTTCTTTACAAAGGCAGATATGGTGTCCCTCTCATAGGATTCATGGAATTGAACTTGCCTTTCAACAACTACTAATCTTCCCAATTACACCAAAAAAGTTAAGGTAAAAAGTTTCTTTTTGGTAGCTATGCATCAAATATGTACATGAGTCAATAGTTGAATAAGCATTTGTGAGGATTTTAGTTTTTTTATTATGTTTTCTTTTTTTTTTTTTTTTGTACTGGGGATTGAACCTAGTGGGATTATACCTCTGAGGTGCATCCCCAGCCCTTTATAAATTTTATTTTGAAACAGTCTCACTAAGTTGTAGAGAGTCTCACTAAATTGCTGAGGCTGGTCTTGAATCTGCAATCTTCCTGTCTCAGCCTCATATGTACTGGGATTATAGACGTGCACCACCACACCCAACTACATATATTCTCATTCTGCTCATTGTTCAGATACTGTGAGAAAATGCCAAATAGTGGGAAAAGAAACCAGGGGTTTCTACTAAGCCTCATTGAAAAACTATGACAGAACAAGGGTTCTACTAGAGTAACCCAGGAGGATACACCATGGGTTTATTACAGGGAATCAGTTTACTCAGTTGTGGGAACTGGCTCAATCCAAAGTCTGTTGGGTAGGCAGTCAGGAAAGGATGATTAGAGCAGACTGGAACCCCAGGGGCATAAGACTGTCCTTAGGCAAATCACCAAAGGCAGTCCAAGGGGAAAGAAAGTTAATTGCAGACCCATCTGGTATATGGTGGCTTTTCTTCTCAGAGAAGGCCTAACCGTTCTATTAAAGGTCTTTCAACTGAATAAATCCAACCACTTCGGGATAATCCAATTGATAAATGTAAAAGCAGCTGACTAAATATTTTATTTTATTTTTTACGGTGCTGGGGATTGAACTCAGGGGCTTTCTACCTCCGAGCTACACCCCCAGCCCTATTTTTTATTCTTTATTTTGAAACCGAGTCTCACTAAGTTGCAGAGTGCCTCACTAGGTTGCTGAGGCTGGCTGGGAACCCGGATCCTCCGGTCTCAGCCTCCCGAATGCTGGGATTACAAGCGTGCGCCACCACGCCTGGCCTAAAAATTTTAGATTAGGGTTTGAATGGATAATTGGGAGGAGCATGTGCTATGATGTGACAGCTGTCTCCCTTCTGTTCTCTAACTTCCCCCCTTTAGTAAGCATACTAGAAAAGGAATTCTGGGGACAGTAGTTCAGTCTACCCAAGATAACATATCAGAAAGCTATGACAGACGATAAAATATGTCTAGTGAAAAATGGGTATTGCGAGAAGTTCCAGACTTAATAGCACCATTTTGTTTCTTCTGAAAGAATGAAATGTAGCAACATTTAGAGACTTATCATCATAAATACTTTTTTAGGATCTGTGCTTACAAATATTAGACATTTCTTTTAACTACATTCTGTTTTGCCTTAGGGATCTTTTCAGCATCACACAAGAAGATATTTTGTTTTTGGCTTCACCTCTGACCTTTGATCCCTCCGTTGTGGAAATATTTGTTGCTCTATCAAGTGGTGCTTCTCTGCTTATAGTACCAACCTCTGTCAAACTGCTCTCATCAAAATTAGCTGCTGTTCTCTTTTCCCATCACAGAGTGACTGTTTTGCAGGTACATTTTAGGAGCAAAGGAAATGTTTTGTCATTCATTATTCAATATTTTAAATTTTTATATAATACTTTATATTCCTATAGTTCTTTGAAATGGATTAATGATGATCTAGCTAGATTATCAAGGGCTGTTCCCTTATGATGCCATGTGTTTATTTATTTATAAGTGAAAAAATCAGTTAATTCTGCCTAGATTATCTTACTGTATATTTTGTGCATAGTAGAATAACTAGAGCAACTTGACTTTGATTCAAATCTTCTTTCAACTCTGTAAGGACACATCTACAAGGTACCATTTATGAGATATCTCCTATCTAAAAACTTTAAGTGTATTGTGTTTTCTACTAAAAGCTAATATAAGTGTTTTTGAAGTTTGGCCTTTTAAAATATTTTAAATATGGCTGGGCGTGGTGGCTCACGCTTGTAATCCCAGCATTTGGGAGGCTGAGACTGGAGGATATGGGTTCACAGCCAGCCTCAGCTACCTAGTGAGGCCCTCCGCAACTTAGTGAGACTCGGTTTCAAAATAAAGAATAAAAAATATAGGGCTAGGGGTGTAGCTCGGAGGTAGAATGCCCCTGAGTTCAATCCCCAGTACCACCAAAAAAAAAAAAAAATTTAAATATGTATTCAAAAGTATATGGTAAACCTTAAGATATTATATCATGATAAAATTAAAGGGAATTAACTGTGCCTGGCGTGGTGGCGCATGCTTGTAATCCCAGTACTTGGGAGGCTGAAACCAGAGGATCCGGGTTCGAGGCCAGCCTCAGCTACTTCGTGAGGCCCTCTGCAACTTAGTGAGACCCTGTTTCAAAATAAAGAATAAAAAATAGGACTGAGGGTATAGCTCAGAGGTAGAAAGCCCCTTGGTTCCATCCCCAGTACTGCAAAAAAAAAAAGAGAATTAACTAAGTTACATACATTAATACATTATATACATATCATGATATCTTTTTTTTTTTTTTTTTTTCAGTACTGGGGATTGAACTCAGGGGCATTCTACCTCCGAGCTATACCCCCAGCCCTATTTTTTACTTTGTTTTGAAACCAGGTCTCACTAAGTTACGGAGTGCCTCACTAGATAGCTGAGGCTGGCCGCGAACCCGGATCCTCTGGTCTTAGCCTCCCGAATGCTGGGATTACAAACGTGCGCCACCATGCCCGGCTACATATCATGATATCTTAGTGTTTGATTCTGTGAGCCTCAGGTTTATCTGCAAATGGAAATCATATTCATTTCTTATAATAGGAATTAAATGAGATAGTATAGCATAGTTCTGGTTTGTATATGTCTCAGTTCATGTGGGCCACTATAACAAAGTACCACAAACTGGGTAACTTACGAACAACATAATTTATTCCTCACAGTCCTGGAGTCTGGGAGGCCCAAATTGATCTATACATTAAATTAAATGCAGTCTCTTCTAAAATCTCAGTGGACTTTTATAGAAATTGACAAGATGGTCTTAAACTTTATATGGAAATGCAAAGGCCAGTTCTGATCCGTATAATGGATTAACACTTAGCAATAAGAAGAAATGAGCTGTGGACACACACAACACAGATGAGTTGCAAATACTTATCTTGAGTGAAAGAAGACACGGCAATACACAGTACATACTGTGTTGTTCCACTTATATAAAATTTTGGAAGTTGCCAAGTGATCTATAATGACCAGAGTAGACAGCAGATGTTTAAAGAAGGGGTCCAGTTGGAGAGAGAGTTAGGGATAAACAGGTAATTTTAAGAGAGATGGGGAGATGTCTATTACTATAGTCTGAGTGTTTCTAATTTTTTTTTTTTCTCAGTACTGGGGATTGAACCCAGGGGCATTCTACCTCTAAGCTACATCCCCAGCCCTATTTTTTATTATTTATCTTGAAACAGGGTCTCACTAAGTTGCAGAAAGCCTCACTAAGTAGCTGATGTTGGCCATGAGCCTGGGATCCCCCTGTCTCAGCCTCCTAAGTACTGAGATTACAAGTGTGAGCCACCACGCCTGGCTGTCTAATTTATTTATTGAAATCTAATCCCCAGTGTTCTATAAGGAAGATGCAGGGCCTCTGGGAGGTGCCTGGGTCCTAAGGGTGGATTAGGGCCCTTATGGAAGGGATTAGAGGGAGAGGGAGCTTGTTCCTTTGTTCCTTCTTTCAACTCTGTAAGGACACATCTAAAAGGCACTATTTATGAAGAAGACACAGCCCTCACTAGACACAAATTGTCCAGCACTTTGATCTTGGACTTCACACCCACTGGCTTTGAGCAGTTAATTTCATTGTTTATAAATTATCCAGTTAAAGCTGAGCATGGTGGCACAGGCTTGTAATCCTAATACTTGGGAAGCTGAGACAGGAGGATTGCAGGTTCAAGGCCAGCCTCGGCAACGTGGTGAAGCCCTTCACAACTTAGTGAGACCCTGTTTCAAAATAAAGAATAAAAAATAGGGCCGGGCGTGGTGGCGCACGCTTGTAATCCCAGCATTCGGGAGGCTGAGACCGGAGGATCCGGGTTCGCGGCCAGCCTCAGCTACCTAGTGAGGCACTCCGCAACTTAGTGAGACTCGGTTTCAAAATAAAAAATAAAAAATATGGCTGGGGGTATAGCTCGGAGGTAGAATGCCCCTGAGTTCAATCCCCAGTACCGCAAAAAAGAAAAAAAAAAAAAATAGGGCTGGGGGTGTAGCTCAGAGGTCTAATTTCCAGCAGCATGAGCGTATACACATACACACACACACACACACACACACACACACAACACACACACAATTATCCAGTTCGTGGTATTTGGTTATGGCTACCTAAAGAGACTGACATGTGTTTATTACTTGAATTGTGATAGTTTCACTAGTATATACATATATAAAAACCTATATTATACTGTACACTTAAAATAGTTGATTATATGTCCAGTGTAACTCAATAAAGCTGTTGTTAGAAAATCTTTATTCAAAGCTGGGTGTGGTGACTCACGAGTGTGGTGCTTGTAATCCCAGCATTTGGGAGGCTGAGACTGGAGGATCTGGGTTCCAAGCCAGCCTCAGCTACTTAGTGAGGCACTATGCAACTTACTGAGACCTTGTTTCAAAATAAAGAATAAAAAATAGGGCTGGGGGTATAGCTCGGAGGTAGAATGCCCCTGAGTTCAATCCCCAGTACTGGGAAAAAAAACCCCAAAAAACAACTTTATTCATATTGCTTTGCCTAGGCACATTTTTTAACCCTCTTGTATATTTTTGTACATAGAGCTAACAGGAAAGGAAACATAAATTGATATTTCAGATTTTGTCCTTTTTTTTTTTTTTTTTTTTTTTTTTTTTTTTTTTTTTTTTTTTTTTTTTTTTTTTTTTTTTTTTTTTTTT